>CATIWR010022718.1:0-15296 GCA_949677035.1 Omphalea diandra | reverse complement strand
ATATAAAATAAAAATTTATAAATAAATTTTATAAAAATCATTTATATCAAACACCCTTTTAATCACAGTATCTTTTAGCTATGAATGGGCCTAACTCCTGGAATCGGCGGAACAAAACTTTCAAAATTCCGTTATAATCATATATTTTTAATTTTTTATAATTTAATTATTAAGATTTGATTAACAAATTTTCGGCCATATTAATACAAGAAATACTGACATGACAATTAAAGTGCTAAATCATCTAATTTTTTACCCCACTAATTAAATTCACCTCATTTTCTCTTACACTCGCATTAATTTTCACTCTTATAAAAATCTCTTTGTCTATTTGTTCAAATCAATTATATGAGAAACCTTAATTACTGATCCACCACCAAAAAAGCGGCTCGTCGAAGTGTATGTGGGGTGGTGAGGTCGACGAGACAACTTGCATCCAAAATCGAACTTCTCAAGCTCTCCCTTAAGAGGATTGCGAGAGGAGACGATAAAGATCTAGAAGCGGCTGAGTGAAGCTGATAATACAGAGTTGGTAGACAAAGTTGATGGTGGTGCTGTTGGCGACACCACCAGCAATAAAGGCATTTAACTGAAGAGGAACAAGAAGGTAAGTAACATTAAAGGGACATGAGATTACTGATAATGCGGTTGATTTCTATCTATTCATATTCATAATGGTAATCCTAAATTTTTTCTATATTTTTAAATTGAGACTGAAAGTTGGATAGCTCATTTGATTGATTTCTAATTAATCGATTCGATTAGTTCGACTGATTTAATTGAATATAATATTTTTTTATTTTATTAAAAAATAAATAAATAAAGCTTAAAAATATTTAAAAATTAAAAAATATGTAATATAATAAAATAATAAATATTATTTTTAAAATTTAAATTGTGAGTAAGCTATTATGATTTTTTAAAATTTAAAATTTTATAAAATAATATAATTTTATATTGAATCTATTTAATTTGACTTTCGGTTTTGATTATTTTTTTTTAAAAAAAAATTTTGATTGGTTTTTTAGTGACTGATTTTCAACATTAAACCAACCAAACTATTTATTGATTTCTGATTTTACTGGTCTAAACGACCAGTCTAATTTGATTTTGAAAAAAAAAAAAAAAACGTTTACAATTAATAGCATAAACGCTATTGTTTAACCTTGTTTTTCATGTAGTTAAACTCTGAAAAAACCCTATTGTTTCAGCAAAGACTGCAAATTCTTTCCCAACTATCAATATTCGCCTATGCCTCCACTATCCAATTCTAAATCTATTTCATCAAAATCGCCTCTTCCCTTGTATATTTTTCTTCAGAATTAAGAGCATAAAATCTCTTTCCTTTTTATTGAAAAAAATGAAAATAAAATTTTTATTTTGGGGGTTGCACTGGACTATAAAATGTGGTATGGTTTGATATCTATTTTTGTGGTTTTGGATATTGAAGATAAGGATGGTTTTAGTATTATGTCGAGATTAATTAGGTAATTTAAAACTGGGTTTCTTTTTCTCTTAGTTAATTTAAGCGGAAGAGAGAAAATGAGGTGGATTTTATTGATGGATAAAACATTAGTTGATTTGGCATTCCAATTACCCCATAACCATTTTAATGTTAATGTGGATGAAAAATTGCTAATTGTAACTTATTAATTTGGATGAAAATTTGCTAATTGTAACTTATTATAATACTATTAAACTTAAACTAAAAAAATTGTGACCATAATAAAATTTTAGATATAATTTAGTGGCCATTTAATATCATTTACTTAAAAAAGAACATTTTAATCATATAATACGCAACTTCCACTCGCGAAAAGCTTATCTGTACATAATTTTTTTTTTTCAGTTCGATTAAAAAATCTATAGATTCTTCTGACTAAGCTAATCTGCTCATAACATTTTTCCAGTTTAAATCACAAAATTTATAAATGCTTTTGGCCATTTTTCAGTTGTCACTAAAATTATTATTGAATTAAATTTTATATGCTGCTGTCCGAATTTTTATAAGAAAAATATAATTATTACGTAATTTATACTCATGATTATTAAATTATTATCATAATTTTATTATGATAATATAGACTTATTTTTTTAAAAAAAAAAGTATCATTAATCTATTATAAATATATTACATCAATTTTTAGATGGAATTTTTAGTATAGAAAGGGCCAATTGACTCGTAATTTTTTTTAAGTGAAACAAATTTAAATTAATTTTTTAATTATTTTAATCTCTATGCTTAAATTTATAATTTAAATAAATCTAAATTATTTTAAAAAATAATAAAAATATATTTTATATTTAAATAATTAAATTTATTAAATATATAAAAATAAATTAAAAACAAATATCATTTTTTCGTCAAAAATTTCCCTCTAACTGTTATATTCTTTAATGAATTTATTGATTTTAAAATATAAAAATTTATTTTTTATTATTTTTATTAAAAATTTAAATTTAAATAGTCCTTAAATCAAAGTATAAGGAATGAATTAATAAAAAAAAAATAATTTGATGTGATATATTTTTTTTCGTAAAAAAAAAAAGTTTAAGAGTATTATTGATTTTCATTTGCTGGAAAACTTTTGAAAAAATTATATGAAATATTTATAATAGTTTAATAATCATTCTAAATAAAAATATATCTATATGACGAAAATAAAATTATAATCATAGTTTAATAACTATGAATACAACTTGCCCATCATCATAGAATTGAATAATAAATATACAAGTGAGTATAAAAATAAAATAATGTTTCATAAATCTTATACAGATTTTAAGGGAAACTACAAAGAAATATTTTGTGGTTTCGCGGTTTTACACTTTGTGCTTCCACGATTTCACACTTTAGGATTTATGAAGTTTTTTGTAATAAAATAAGGTATGAAGTTTCATTCATTAGCACATATAATCAAAACTCGCTGACACCATTAAAAATTTAAAGAAGTAGTTCATTTTGATCCTATAACTTTTGAAATGTTTAATTTAATTTAAATTTATCCTGGAAACTAAAAAGAAAGAGTTTTCATATATTACTGTAAATAAAATATATTTATATGAATTTATATTTAAATCACACAAAATAATTGATTATTAGTAAATAAACTTTAAATTTTTTTTATCTTAAAAACAAATGAATGTCACATTTTTGAAAATTTAAATTAAAATTATGAAAAAAATAAAAACTTAGATTTGAAGAATGTCATATTTTTAAAGAATTATTAAAAATTATATTTTTTTAAATATTTATTTACTTTGAAGTTCACCTTATATATATATATATATATATATATATATATATATATATATATATATATATATATATATATATATAAAATTTATGAAAGCTTTCTAAATAAAATTTATGAAAGCTTTCTAAATAAAAATAGATCTGAAAAATATGAAAAATTAATTTAAAATTATTTTTATTCATGGTAATTGGATTTGTTTTGGTTCTGTGTAAATACAAGTTTGGTTCAAGTTTTTAAAAAATTTTCATGAGTTCAATTCTTAATAAAAAAAATCTGTTAACCACATCAAATCAAACTTATTTTAAATCAAATCATAATAGATTAAATATATATGAAATCAAACTAATATCATTTAAATTTATTTAAATTTTTTATTTATATAAAAATTTATTAAAAATATTATTTATATTAAAATATTTAAAAATATATTATACTAATTATTATTCCTATTAAAATATTAAAAAAGTTATTTTTAAAAAAAATTGCAATTCAAATTGAACCAAATTATAATCAAACTAGTTTAGTTCAATTCATTTTGTATACTTAATTCAGTTTTATTCAATTTGTATTTGAGAGTTCAATTTTACTTTTTTAATTTAGTTAATTTAATTTGATTTAAATCAATTATCTACCCCTATTATGAAATGCATAAATATTCAAAATTATAATGTTTAATAATCTTATTTAAAAATATAGCATTTTCAAATCTAATTTGTATTTTTCATAATTTTAATTTAATTTTAAAAATAATGATATTGTATATGTTGACAATAAATAAAAATAAAAATTTTATTTATTAATAGATTTTTCTGTGTGATTTAAATATAAATTTATCTAAATGTATTTTATGTATAAAAATATATGAAGTCTTCTTTTTAGGATAAATTTGGACTCAATTAAAATTTTTTTAAAAAAATTGTAAAGTTAAAATGAATCATTTTTTAAAATTTTTAACAACTTTAGTCATTAGAGCATCTTCTAATTTTTAGTTTAATTAAAATTTTGTCTAATACTTAAACTTACGACCTCACATATTAATTGACTAATTCAATACCTCGGAACGTTGGACAACTCAAAATCATGAAAAAGTCAATATCCTGACAATCACATATGCCAAGATATTTCAGTATAAAACTGTCGAAATTAAAAGACAATCTCGCTTGAGAAAGAATGTGATATTAATGTAGTTTTCAAATTTACAACTTTTCTCCTTTTAAAGAATTGCCCTTGCCATATCCAATAGAGGAATCTACATTCGCCTTGTTATATGCTTTTCGAGGGGTTATCTTAATTTATATGTTCAATTTTGTTGTCCTTGATGTACATGAAAAAACCATGGATTGTTTTTCTTCATATGTTCAATTTTTGCTGTTTTTGAGGTACATGAAAATACCATGAAAAGACCATGAATTACTTCTTTTTTTTCATATGTTATACACTTAAACGTCACCGACTAGTAGTGGTCAAGATCTGTGATCTTGATGGGACGCTATTGAGATATTTCTAACTCTCAATATTAATTCTATTATTTTTATATCTGATTATAACATGCTCTAATCACTAATTATTTTTCTCCCTACTAACAAACTAACCATTGTAATTGGTAAAAAAAAAATTATGTATGTACTCAAATGGTAATCATTTAATCATAAGCAGGGCCTTGATCCAAAGAGCACAGCCAACCTATTTGCGAAAGCACAGTGCTTAGGCGAGAAACGCATTGGTGAAGATGATTGTTTCGTGTTGAAAGTAGCTGCTGATCGTAGAGCTGTGATGGAGAGAAGTGAAGGAGCAGCTGAAGTTCTTAGGCATATATTATATGGGTATTTTTCCCAGAAGAGTGGTCTTCTAATTTACTTAGAGGACTCGAATCTTACCAGGGTACAAACCCCAGAAAATGATACAATCTACTGGGAGACTACTATAGGAAGTAGCATTGGAGACTACAGAGATGTTGATGGAGTGTTCATTGCTCATCAAGGAAGATCAATAGCAACTGTTTTCCGATTCGAAGAGGAATCTGTGCAGCACAGTAGGACTAGAATGGAAGAAATCTGGAGAATTGATGATGTTGTGTTTAATGTTCCTGGGCTTTGTTTGGACCATTTCATCCCTCCTGCTGATATTTTTTATGCTTCATCATGATTAACTGACATTAATAAGCTTCAATTTCTGTTCTAATGACAACATGGGTTTGCGATTTCTGTAGTTTCAGGTGTGGTTTAATTGGCTTCCTGCCATCAATGATCGAATAACTAGTTCAAGCTTGGGATAGAATACCCTATTCACAATTGATTATAAGTTTGGAACTGTAATCAAACCATTCCAAAATACAAAAACTAAAACCCAAAGTTTCAAAAATTCAAATTTTATCAGTTCTCTTTTTTTTTTTTGGGTGATCCTATATTTTAGAATCTTAAGCTACCTGACATAAATGCCAACCCCTACTATCGTGGCACCACCCCTAGTGGGGGAAGAGCTTGGCCTAAGTCAAGAACACAACCACCTCTTTTTACATTCCCTTGAGAGGAAATTTAGGGCAAATGCCTAACAAAGTTATGGAAAACATCATAGCCTCACAAGCCCACCTTCCCCTTAAACATAAAATAATAGCTTACTTTTCTCCTCTATGATGATCAAATTCAAGATGACCATGGTACAAAATATAAGTGCAATGACTTCTTTTGTAGGTATTATGTCCCAAAGCAAATTGTGATGGCCAAAAACAAAAATAACGAGGCAAAGAAGTAGATGAGTAACTACTAGGAATTTAATCAAAGCTGATTACAACCAAAGTAACACGGTGAAAATTAAAAATTTTATTAATTAGTTCCCAAACATGGATTTCAATGATTCTATAATATGATTAAGCCCATCTAAGTGGTTAAGAATATTACTTTTTGTGTTCTTGGTCTCCTTCCATGGTGTTAACCAACTCGATCGGGTATTGGAATTCACAGCCATCTAGAAACACTTTATGCATGACCTCCAATGGTTTTCATATGAACACAGAAGATAGAATCTCATGCACCATTGACGCAAGCTAGCTAATTTTTAGGAAAGGAAAAAGTGGTAGGTAAAGACATCTAGTACCCTCATATTTTTCCTAACCGCCGTGGCCGACCACTACACATTCATTTATAGGAGATTACAAAAACCTTAATCTTTATTAAGGCAATTCAACCCATGTGGCCAAATTATATTTTTATCCCAATACTTATTAAATACTTAATACTATACTTAATACTAGAATGCACCTTCCAAATTGAGTCAATGCTCAATCTATTTTAATTTTTTTTGTCTTACATGTGTGATAATTTATTGACATTAAATATGAGTAATAATTCTAATTCATTTATTTAAAACTAGATAAATTAATCAATTTAATTTATCATCAATTTTCAAATTAATTAACTTCACATTTAAAAATTATGATTAGCGTCTAATTTACACATCATGACCATTCGATAGTTCGAAACGATTATATACCCTTAATAAGTTGGTTAATAGTAATTTGGTCCTTTAGTGGAATAGTGTTGACGTAAAAGCAGTGGCAGAAAATTTCTAGGGCACTTAGAGCAGCAAAGATCTAAGAAAGGAAAAAAGTTTGCAATTTCATGATTTATAGTAGTTCAGAGCAATAGGAATTTTTTACCTCAAAAAAACTGATTCAATTGAAAATGATCCAACGATCGAAATTCATTGCCTTCAGCTATGATATCAATCACTTTTCGGTCAAATTTCTTCATTTAGATTTTGAAAAACATATTTTGTTCTAGTTTAGTCATTTTTAGTTATGACTTTCTGTAGAAAATTTCATTTTGATCATTATTTATTTTGGATTTGCTATTTTAATTAGGACTTTAGTTTGATCTGGTATTTACAATTTTATCATTTTTTATAAAATTATCAAATTTTATTGTTTCAAGATTATAAGACCTATTTAAGCCTTAATTTTTACGTTCTGAAGGCATATAATAATGATGTTCCTACAAAACCCTATTTGCTTGTTCTTTGAACTACTTACACTGCGTCAAATGTTCTAATCGATCATAGAGTATGGATAAATGCCTACTTTATATAAGTTTGATCAAATTTACTTCTTTCACTAGCTATTAACTTCAATAATGCAAACTTTTCCAAATAAATTTATACACACCTAGTTTCACCCTACCACATCTGTCACCTTGATTTCTCCCACTTTTCTCTATCCATTGATGAAATAAATCTGAGTCCTACGTTGCTACCATGCAAAATTTGAATTACCAGTGTCACCGAAAATACATACGCAATATAATTGCCTCATAGTAATTAAACCCTCGTCATTGTCCTTACCTTTACTCGACTGGGTTGGCGCGTCCAACCATTACAGACATTCAAAATTCCCTCATTTTTTGGCCCTTTTAATATTGTTACTACTACTGGATGCAATTAAACCTTTTTTTTTTTTTTTTTTATCAATTTATAAACAACTTCCTAATGATAAGTATCAAACATGTTGATATTGTAAAATAAAATCATTCTAACACTATTATGAATTTCATAGTTTTTATGAAATTCATTTATAAATTCATATTTTGTGTGTTCGATATAAATGAAAATTTATTTAAAATTCTATTTCATTAAATACTTGAAATTAAATATAATTAAACTAAATTCTATCAAATGTGATAGAATTTACAAATGAATTCTTAAATTGTAAAGCTTCCTTGTAGTTAAAATTCTTTTTCTCCTTTATTTTTCTCACTCCCTCTCCTCTTTTTCCATTCTCTTTATTTTCTCTCCTTTCTTTTTATTTTTAATATTTATAAAACTTTAAAAAATAATACAAAAATATTTTTATAAAATTAAACATTTTATTGAATTTTATACTTAAACCAAATACAAGATTAATTTCATTTGAAATGAATTATATTTTATTTTTTTAGTATAAAAAATATAGAATTTTATTTGCAAATGAATTTCAAATCAAAATTGAATCAAATATTATATAAATCCCATCCAATTCTTAATATTTGGTTGGGATATTTTAAACTATTACGGACATTATATGAATCCAAAAAACAAAAAAAAAAAAAAAGTTAGATGATAGACTTCAACTTTATATCCCTTTAAAATGAAACAATCAAATAAATTTTACTCGATCTTTCTATTTATGGATATCAGATATTTTCTCACCTTTGGGAGTATTTTGTTGCTGAAATTTAATATTTTTGTTCGAAATTTATTTTAAATAATTCTAAAAATATAAGATTTCTATGTTTGATTAGATATAAAATTTTTTGAGAAATTCAAAATTAATATTTTTGTTTTATACATAAGATAGTTTTAAAAAAACAACATAAATTATTACCATGCAACTATATGTTTTTATTTAATTAATCTATATAAAAAATTTTATACAATAAAATTTATCATAGTGATTAATTCATGAAACATAATTATAATATTATAATACATAATAAATATAATATTATTAAATAATATAATTTATAACTAAAATTAATATAAAATATTTTTTTTGCTAATCAGATTAATTTTACTAGAAAAGCAGGAAAAAACTTATCTTAACCATGCCAAACTAACCCGGATCAACAGATCCGCCCACAGAACTCAAGTCAAAAAAACTTGGAGAATTATGGCATTATAGAACATAAGCCTCAAACTATCCAAGAAAAGACAAAACAAACAAAATAAAAAATAACTTAGAAAGGAGAATTAAATCCAACTAATAAAGTCCCTATCTCTTGAGTGCCCTTTGCTTAGCCACAACATCAGCCATTGAGTTGTTCTCCCTAATAGTGTGAATAAAAGAAGGATGATTCAGTGCGTTTTTGTAAAGCTCAATCTTGCAAAATCCCTCATGAATAGCCCAAGGCTGAGACCCATTAACATTGCACACCCAATCCATTACATTCTTGGAGTTGGATTCAACTATTAACTTGTCAAACTGATTACCTGGATTTTCCACCGAAATTTGCAAGGCTTTTCGAATTGCTACAGCATATGCTGCATTTGAGTCCAAAATACCACAAGCAATTGAAAATAAACAATACTTTTCCTGAATGATCCCTTAAAACGCCACCCAAGCCTGCAGGACCATGTTCTATAAGCGAAGATCCATCCACATTCCAAAGGCATCCAAAGGCTGGCGGAGACAAGTTGTGAGACTTCCTCGCACATTTTACAATTCATTTATGCCCCTTTATTGCATCAAAAGCAAGGAAAAAATCCTGACTTGGAATCACATTCCCGTCCCCAGCAACTTTGAGCCGTGAAGCCACCCTGTGAAAAATTAGGAAAAAGTTTTGATCCACATTTAAAGCTTTCCCATTGAACACGCATTGATTCCTTTCTAGCCAAATCATCCAGATAGTCGCAAAAAAGATGATGGTTCCAACTTTCTTCTGGAACTTACCCATAACCATGAATTCCCACTGATCAAAAAGAGCTTTTAATGAGCTGGGAACAACCCACCAGGTTGTTAAACTGTACCAAATAGAGCAAGCGAGGGGACACAACACAACCAAATGATCAATA
The DNA here is from genome assembly GCA_949677035.1 of Omphalea diandra. Taxonomy (NCBI): domain Eukaryota; kingdom Viridiplantae; phylum Streptophyta; class Magnoliopsida; order Malpighiales; family Euphorbiaceae; genus Omphalea; species Omphalea diandra. The sequence continues at coordinate 5,499 of CATIWR010022718.1, read as the reverse complement.
CTTTCTAACATATTGTTACAAAAAATACAATTGTTGTTCTCTGTATTAATAATAACTTTTTTAAGAAGGGAATTTCTAGTATTTAACCTATATAGCAATGTTAACCAATAACAAATCTCAACTTTAGGAGGAACCAGACTTCACCATATACTGTAAACCTGGGAAATAGAAGTGTGTGATGTAGGAGGAGGCATATTTGAACAACAGATTTGACTGAAAAAGGTCCAAGGGGGTGGAATTTCCAAACAATTCTACCCTCAATATATGGAGAATAAGGAATGTCACTAATGATATTTAGCAGCAAATTCTTTTGGTCGTCTTCCCATGGCCTTTAAGGTCTTGTCCACCTAAGGTTCCATTTCCAACCCAAACCATTCCAAAATCCCAAGTCTTTAAAGCCTAGGAAATTTACTTGGCAGCGGTATCTCAAGTGCCCAACAATCTGACTATAAGTGAACAGTATTACCCTTCCCCATAATTAACTTGATTCCATTCGCAAAAGGGGCTTCATCCTTAGTGGACCAAATTTGCTTCCAAATTGTAGAGAATTTAGGAGTAGATGAGTGAGGTAACATACCTGATTTGATTCCATATTTTTCTGAAATAATCTGATGCCATAAATTACTTTCTTCTCTCATATTCATATGTCTCCATAATCATTTAAATAAGAGAGCTTTATTTTTATCAAGCAATGAGCCTACTCCTGCCCATTGTATTTCTTTGGAAGCCGGATTGTATCCCATTTCACAAGACATAGCTTCCTATTCTTCGAGTTCCCTCCCTAAAAGAATCGAAAAAACAGAGAGTGATCCTTTTAACAACAAATTTTGGCATCTTAAAGAGAGATAAATTATATAACGTAAGACTTGACAGATAAGCGTTGATGAATGTAAGCCTTCCGCCAAAAGAAAGAAACTTAGATTTCCAGGATGCCAACTTCGAGGTTATGCGTTTCACAATTAGGTCCTAAACGCTTTTCTTTCTAAGATGTTAATTGGCATTCCTAGATAGATGGTCGGAAGTTTCAGCGACTTACACCATAGGCGAGAGGCAGCTTCATCAATCCAGTTATCCTCCAAGTTAAGCCCACTATAACACTCTTTTTCAAGTTAACCTTTAAGCCGGAAACCCTCAACACTCTTTTCACTTTAACAAGATCATTCATGTTTGGGCTACAGAACAACAGGGTATCGTCTGCATACTGTAAGTGAGAGAGCTCGTTGCCCGTCCTAGAGTGAAACATTCCAGAGAAGTGTCCCTTTTCTATTACTGCCTGTATCATAACTGATGGTCCGTCTGTTGCAACAATAAACATAAGTGGAGAAAGTGGGTCCCCCTGCCATAATCCTCTGGACATCAAATTTCTGAAGAAGAACTCCCATTAATTAAGAACGACACTCTCACCGAGGAAACACAGGATTTAATCCAACCCCTCAATTTAGCACCGAAATTCATTTGAGCAAGAACCGAAACCAGATAGCTCCAACTGAGGCTGTCAAAAGCTTTATGAAAATCCAGTTTGAAGAGAACACCACTTCTATTATCACTTAATAGTGAATTAATTATTTCATTAGTAACTAGCACACTATCGATAGTATTCCTGCCTAACATAAACACGCTTTGTTGTAGCCCCATCACATTAGACATAACTGATCTCAACCTATTAGCTAGTATTTTGGAAATGATTTTGTATAGGATTGAGATTAAGCTAATGGAACAGAACTCAGAAACTATAGAAGCCCCCTCAGTTTTCGGTATCAAAGTAATGAAAGAAGAAGAAATGCCACTCAGAAGAGAACCAGATGAATAAAAATAATTAACCATTTCCATAACATCATACCAAATAATATCCCAACATGCTTTGAAGAAATTAAAGTTGCAGCCATCCAACCCCGGTACCCTACTTCCATCACATCCCCATATAGCAGATTTTACTTCCTCAACTGAGAAAGGAAGTTCTAATAACGTAGCATTCTCTGATGAAACTGTCTTGAATTTGTTAGAAACTAGGAGTGGACGAACAAAAGCTTCCTCCCCATACACCTATGAGTAGTGGTCAAGAATACAATGTTCGATGTCTTCCAATTCTGTGACGTCACTTTTGTTCCGTGGAGATACATCCAATAAAGTTTCATCTTGCTTTATTTGAGGCAGCAAGATGAAAGAATCTAGTGTTATGGCCCCCGAATTTACACCAGGATGCCCTTGCTTTCTACCTCCATAAGCTTTCTTTTTTGCTTAGACTTTGATCCATAATTCTCGCCATATAATCCCACGCTTCCTAAATAATGAGATTCTGTTCGCATCATTAGATAAATCCAAACTTTTAATTTCAGCATCAACTAGTTCTAAGTCATTCTCCAACTTGTGGATCACTGTGTCAAGAGTACCAAATACCTCACAATTCCAGCACATCAAGCAATTTTTCAACAACCTCAGTTTCTTCACAATTGGGAACGGCACGGCTAACGTAATTGAACCCGCTTCACCACTAATATAATCTACTAATGTAATATAATAATAGTAGATAGATTATAATATAATTACTAAATGTTATTCAACATTACTGAATAAGTATTCTCTTATCTTAAAAAGTATTTAATAATTATAACATTTTAATAATTCAAACATATAATCTATGATAATAAAAATTTAAGAAAACCTAACAATGAATTAATTACTCAATAAATTAATAAGAGATTATAGTTTTTTGTAGTTCAATAATTATTTTAATTAAAATTGAATGATAATTTAAATTTTTTATTTGATGGAGATTGTCTTAAATAAATATATAAATTTTAGTTTAGTAAATAAACATATATATAATGTTATATATGTCTATACATTATATTAATTAAACGTATATTTATGAATATACAATTATATAATTTTTAATAGTTTTGAAAAATCAATTTTTCCATATTGATAAACAAGTAAAGGTAAGACCCATAAGTTCAGAAATGTAATTTTTATATGGAAATAACTTTTTCAAGAAAAATTAAATATCAAAATTCAATATTTCTAATTTATTTTTCCATAAGATTTCACCAACCATTTAAGACATTCACTTATCGAAATCTATTTTAAAAAAAATATATACTCCACTGTTGTGCTACGCAATTTCGATAGTTTCATTTTGAGCTCATCATTTTACCGCTCAACATGTTGAACAACCAAACTATAAGTCAAATAATAAAATCCAAAAAATGAAACTCACTATTAATTTGTGAAATCTATAGCCAGCAAAATCAAAGTATACAAATTGAATGTCAACATATTCCATTTTAAATAGAGTACGGATTGGCTAGCTAAACTTGGGCATGACATGGATATGGAGTGCTATGAATTCGACTTCCCTCCAGAGGGCATTAGTATTATTCTCTTTCAAGGCCTTTGTGGAGTAGCTTTTGGTAGAATATATATTGTGTAGAGTTTGAGCACTTTTGTCCCTTTTCTCCAAAATAATAATAATAATAATAAAGAGTACGAAACTGATTCAATGTTAGCAACTACATACCTCAATGCTTTTGATATTAGAAATCAGCACTTATGATTCCTTCGAATCCCTTCTCCAACACTGCAACTTCCCTTCAAAAAATTTGTTCCTCTTCTTCAGTCCTTATATTTTTGTTTTATCCCAGGGTTCCAATTCAAGACAACCATTTTAGCCCTTTAGTCCACCATGTCATTTACCGTATTAGCTCCTTTTTTTCTATTTATTATTTTTCTTTAGTAGAAATACACTCCCTTATACTTCTCTCCCCATACATCATTATACCTATATTTATACCATTGGCACATTTTCGTTTTTATTTTTTAAATAATTTGAACCGATCTCGATTAAAGATCTCGATTAAAGACCGGTAATATTTCAATATGTTAGCCTATGATAATGGGCGACACCAACTGTATATCACACTCAAAGGCATGTTTGCCTCCCTTGTTTTTTAAATTGTGAACATAATTTTTTTTCTTCATTTTCTATATTTACTTGGATCAAGTTATATATTTATTTCATTTGCTTTCTTTAATTGTATTTTTCTGTTTTGCAAATTCTAATGTGACTTTAAACAATAACAATGATTTATTGAACTCCGTTTGATATGAATTTTAAAAATACATAATATCAATATTAATGACTGATTTTATATATTATTTTCATTAATATTATATATTTCATTTATTTATTTTTTATAATTATACAAAAATCAAATATGTAACTTCCAAACTGAGGTGTTTTCTAGATAGCAGGGTTAGATTGAGTTGCTTAGAGGTTTGGAAATCTCATACCAAAAATTAACAAGAAATGTTAGCATTATATAGCTGTTGGCTTAACTTCGTTTAGCGGTTAGTTTGGAAGAAGTTAATAAGAAAAGTTAGCAGCATTTTATGTAGAAGACTTTGGCCAACATAAATTTTATTTCACTTAAAAGCCGAAATAAACTACATCATCAAAGATCAACCAAATTTCAACGACCAGCAGTAGCAGGGCTACAATTTCTTGACAGCTTCACGTAATTTCACTGTTGGAACTGGATCATAGACAAGTAATAAGACGCAGCAGTCATGTGGTTTACAATCACACATGACCTTTTCTTTAACAAAAATAGAAATGAAAATAAATTAACAATCAACACAGACAACATATTTACTTCTTGTGAAGTCCTTGAGAAGTTGCAGCTGAAGCACAGTTCATAAGGGTAATTTGCAAAATAGTGTAAAAAAAAAAAAATAGTGAAGGATGGTGAATAAAAATATTTATAAAAATGAGGTATATTAAAATTTATTTAGCAAATAGGGGTGGTCAAAGAAGTCCGTCCGCCAGTTAAACTAGAAGATGTCACTATTTATCAATGTATCTTTAAATGCATTTAGTCCATCAGTTTAACTGGCAGGACCATAGTCTGTCCGTCACTTAGAGTGACGGATAAATAATTAATATTATTAGTATATTAAATTAAATTAAATTTTAAATATATTAAATTAATAAATTAAATATATTAAATATTATATTAATATTCAATATTCTAATTAAAATTTAATATTTTATTAATATTCAATTTAATATTTAATATTCTAATTAAAATTTAATATTTAATATTATAATTAATTTTTGAATTCAATGTTTATCATTATAATTATATTACTTATTTTTATTTTTATTTTTATTTTAATAAATAAATAATTATAAATATTATATTAGCCATAAAATTAATGGGTCATTGTAGAAGAAGATAAATTTTTCGTAAATCACGAAATGACTATAATTGCACTATTTTGATACTTATAATGACGGATAGAATAATTACAAAAAAAAATTTAAAAAATTATTCCTAATAAAAAAAATATTTTACAAATTATTCGTAATAAAAAGGGTCAAAATAATGTAATTCTAGTCATTCCATGATTCACATAAAATTTGTCTTTTTCTACAATGGTCCATTAATTTTATGGCTAATATAATATTTATTTATTTAATATAATATTTATATTTAATTT
>CATIWR010022682.1:0-16417 GCA_949677035.1 Omphalea diandra | reverse complement strand
GAGTTATTGCTGTGACCGTGTAGCAAGCTCAGGCTGCCATATAAGGAAAATATGTATAAACACTAGGTACACTTGCATGAATCATGCCATAACTGCATACCAAGCATTCATAATCATTTTGATATACTTATAACCATGTATATATCAAATGTTAGGATCTAAATACTTTGAAGAAGCCCTATCATAAAGGTTGGTCACATCAAAAGGTGAGTAGAAACAATAATTGGATTCAATGTGAGTGACTAGAAACAATAATTGGATTCAATATGTGTGAGTAAAAACCATAATTGAATTCAATGGGTGTATGTGATAATTGTATGATATGATTATGTTGTATTACATATATATATGATTGAATTGTTACATGTTACATGAAAATATAAGTCAAGTAAGAATGATTGAATTGTTACATGTTACATGGGAATAATATGGTTATGTTTTATTACATGTATATATGATTGAATTGTTACATGTTACATAGGAATAATATGGTTATGTTCTATTACATTTATATTTGATTGAATTGTTACATGTTACATAGGAATATAGGCCAAGTGAGAATCAAATGCTCTTAACGATTACTTGGCATATCATTTGTGAATAAGCACTCGCACATGGAACTAAAAGGGCGTTGTGACAGACTTGTCAAACACTTGCAAATTACAGGAAGATGGACCAATAGGTCCCAAGTCATATGTTACATGAATCACATGAATATCCCGGGAGCAATGTTTGCCTTGCTAGGTCACGACAAAAACAAATCTATTGCATTTGCACTTGCATAGTCAATTGTTATACTTGCAATGTATCTTGATGATATTTCATTATGGATTATGCCATGAGGATTTGATTATTGTTTTTATTCACTGAGTCGTGACTCACCAAATCGCAATTATTTTTCAGATACTGAAGCATAGACTTTGGACACTTTGGTACATAAAGTTTTGCATTGAGACACATGGAACACAGGTCGTCTGCTGAATTCAAATTCTCTCTCCTTACATCATGTACATACATTTGATAGGAACTAGTTATGGTCATTGGTCCTGACATTAGTTAATACATGTGTACATTAAATACATAAGGGATTATATATGGATGATGAATAAACCTTAATGTGTATGCATTTCTGAATGTGAAATGCCATAATTTGCAACTGAAGACGATAGTTACAGTTGGTGGTATCAGAGGGTTCAAGCACACATGGGGCAGACGTGCAAATCTCGGTGTGTATAACATCGCAGGGCCGATGGGCAAATCCCGGATGTTGAGTGCTCTGATAGGTACCAGTTGCAGCCACGTTGTGATGTTATAATTTGTGGTATGAAAACTAATTTACAAATGAGAACAATGGATGTCACAGTTATTGGTTTGACAAATGAATTTAGATGTTACAGTTTTGGTATCAGAGAAGGCTCAAGCATACGCGGGGCAAACGTGCAAATCCCGGTATGTATGACATCGCGGGGCCAACAGGCAAATCTCGGATGTTGAGTGCTCTGATAGATACTGATTGTAGCATTACAGATTGTGGTAGCAAAAAAAAAAGTGCTAACATTCAGTGGTATCAATGGTCATTACATTTATTGGTATCAGAGCAAATATGAGTATAGATGTCACATTATTCACGCTCTAAATCATCCCATGCAAGCACTGGACGCTGGGCATCACTCCCTTGGATGGTTTTCCATTAACCATATGTATCCCCCTATAATATCAACATTGCATAATCAAACTTTTCTTCTAGTGTGCATTTCATCAAATTCAAAACTCTTTGTGTTCTTTTTAGCCATGTCTCTGCCACTAATGGATCTGTGGTACCACTAAAGTCAACTGCACCTTGTTTTCTAAATTTGTCATACCTTCTCTCTCTTTGAATTTATGGACCCTGCACTATTGGTTCACTAATTCTATGTTGTGGTTGATCATGAGATATGTGTTATGCATGGGAAAGTGTTAGAGATCTAACTCTGTTAGTAGGTTGATCTCTTAATGGTTGGAATGGTGCTTATATGGAATGCAAATCGGCTGACTCTCTCCTTGGTGAGCCATGGGTACTACCATGACTACCCTATGTTAATGCCTTATAGACATTTAAGACTATGTCATATGATAATGCAAAATAGTGCAAAAGTTATGTCATGTTCATATGTATGTACCTATGGAACCTATCCCTGCTCTGATATAAAAAAACTGTAATGACCATTTTCTTTTACAAAACTCATAGCATTCATGTCCAAAATACATATGCATAATGATTTTATTCATCATGCATACACAATTAAACATGTATTTATTGTACATATATGTTAACTAATGTCAATACTAGTGGCCATAATTAGTTTCTATCTAAATGTATGTACATGAGATAAGGAGAGAGAGTTAGAATTCGACCGATGACCTGTAGTCCATGTGTATCGATCCAAAACTCTAAGCACTAAAATGTCTAATCTTATACTTTAGTATTTGAAAAAAAAATTGCGATTTGGTGAGTCGCGACTCAATAAATAAAAATAATAATTAGATTCTTATGCACAATCAACAATCAAATATCATCAGGATACATTACAAATATAACATTTGACTATGCAAGTGCAAGTGCAATAGATTAATTTTTATCGTGACCATGTAAGGTAAACACTGCTCTCGGGAATTCATATGATTCAAGTGGCATTTGATTTTCCTGGCCAGCATATAACAAATGAATCCTTTGGTCAATAACATGTGCCAATGGGACCTATTGGTCCATCTTCCACGTGATTTGCAAGTGTTTGACAAGCTAGTCATAACATCCTTTTAGTTGCATGTGCAAGTGCTCATTCATAAATGGTATATTATGTAATCATTAATAGCATATGATTCTCACTTGACTTGTATTCACATGTAACAATTCGATCATATATACATGTAATAGAACATAATCATATCATAAAATTATCATACATAATCATATCACAAAATTATCACACACACACACACACACACATTGAATATAATTATGGTTTTTACTCACCTTTTGATGTAACTAACCTTTACGATAGGTTTGGTTCTCTCTCTAAGGCTTCCTCAAAGTTTTGAGACCTTAACATTTGATACATACATGGTTATAAGTATCCTAAAATGATTATGGATGCTAGGTATGCACCTATGGCATGATCCATTCAAGTGGACTTAGTGTTTATGGATGGGGATGTTACATTTCTCATCATAAAAGTATTCATATACTCATTAAGATATTCATGTCCTATCATACCCTATATAAATGAAGAACATCTCATTCTTTCACATATAACAACTATCATAAAGCCTAGAGTGTCAAAAAATATCAAAAAACTCAATTTAACATCAATTTTGTTCATAAATGCAATTCATTTACATAAAAACTTTGTAAAGCCCATTAAGAGATCAATATTTCCTCCTTCTCAACCAATGTGTAAAACACCATTAAAGCTTTAACTCTTATCTTAAATATAAATATTAGGATTCTAATTAACATTTAAGAAGTCAATTAACATTAACCATTCATGTAATTAATCCACATATGTCAACTCCTTTTGAAGCGTCAATATAGTAAAATCAATATTGTTTTTAGTTTAACAAAGGTGAAAAACACCAATTGAGCTCCATTATTATCTTAAACATGAATGTAAGAACACTAATTAACCATTAACCATTAAAAATTAAAAGAAATAACTCATATACTTTAAGTTCTTTTATGACTCCTTTTGAAAACAACATCACTTTCCATGTCAAACTAGTAACAAACTTCATCTCTTCCATCACCATCGAGCTCAAAAACACCATAACAAACTTATTCAATCATAGAACAAATATACAAGAAATATGGCAGATTATAACTTACTTGAAACAAAGAGGAGAAAGTCACCAACTTGCTTGAAATATAGAAGAAGATTAATGAGCAAACTTGATGGAGGAGAGGTTTGGTAGGATTTCAGACAACTATAAACTGATGAAAATGGGGTTGGAGTCATGTTTAGGCTGAAGATAAAGAATAAGAGTGTAAAAAGACTATAATACCCAAATGGAGAATTTTGGAAAAGTTCTACCAAAAATGCTGCTTCTAACCCATAAACTCTTGCTTACATCCTTTTGTCATTTTGTACAATATATTTTGAACACCATTTTAGGTAGTAATCATGATGAAAATTGGATTTAGAGTCATTTTTAGGAAGTAAAAACAAAAGGGTGTGAAAAGATAAAAATGCCTAAATAAAGCATTTAAACCTTTTGAAAGCTTTGCTTCCAACATTTTGTTCCTTTATTGAACACACTTCAAATAATAACTATAGAAATCTAAAAGAAATATTGAACACATCATTATCATGTCATTTAAATGTGCATTAGGCACATAAATTAGGCATACATTAAGCAAACATAGGCAACAACATCAAGACAAGGTAACTTTGCAATTATCCAAATCTTCCTTCCTTCATTGAAGACACTTCAAATACAAACTTTATGCATTTAAAATACATATAAAATAATTTATTAATATGCCATTTAAACATACGTTAAGTACACTTACATCAAAGTCTTGTACCTAAAATAGCTTATACGTTAGCTTTCATCATCCTTCCTCATTTCTTTTCACTTATCCTTTAACATAAGTTCCTTCTATATAAAATATTAACATATTCTTCATTATTAAAGCTCTAATTCTATCATTCATTCAAGTTCATTAATAATCATTTCTCTCATATCTTAAATTACAATTACTTCCTCATTATGACATAACATCTTTCACTTTATATCTCTTTGTCATTCTTTCTAAATCACATTATATCTTAATTAGTCATCATTATAACATTAAAATTATCACTATTTCATCAATTTTATCATCCTTATCCTCATTACTTAAGAGAATGAGTCCACATTTATGAGAGACCCTAAGAACCAAGTTTCGAGCCTTATAGAAATGTTCTCCAAATGCAATTGAACACAATAGCAAAGATCGATGCAAAGGTTCATTTACCTTAAATGCTTTAGGCATCTATGTATGTTAGGGATAAAATTTCTATTTATGGTAAAGTCTTTACAGGTTGAAAGGTAATTTTGACATAGATTGGTTAGGGTAGTAAAAACCTCCTCATTTGCTTTTAATATGAAGGGTATCTATAGAGCATAAAAGGTGCAATATAGGACAATGGCTAAGATTGCACCCTATTTCATACTTTTATAAAAAAGAATAAGGAAGATTCTATAACTTATGGTTTGAAATTTATCTATACAACCTAGGGGATGTCTGTATAGACCATGGGTTAGTTGCACAGACCATTAAGACCTAGCTTTCTATTTTATGAGCTTATAGTGTTTAGACTCTAGTAATTGTCTATACATCCATTTAATAGTTTGTATAGACTTCTAGAATTAGCTGTATAGTCATCTAAGTTAGTCGTATAACTAATAACTCCTCTTCCTTAAAGGCTTGCATGGTTTGGTTGAATGAAAGGTAAATTTAATGCAAGGCTCTTTCCACTTTCTTATGCATTATTTTCCTTATTATTTAGGAAATAATTTAAGCAGTTTCTCAGCATTGAAATTGCATCTTAACGACCTAAAATATAGTGCTTATAGTTTGCCTGTACTTTTTAGGACTTGATAATTGACATTTGAGAAATAATTGTTATACAATGTATAGAAAAGCATTAGACATAAGGATATGTAAGGATACAACTTCATTAGTTGCTCTTCTAGTAGGTACTAGGCATCCTAATAACCATCTAGCTAGTATTAAGGTCGCATTTTATCTCCTAACAACCATTTGGTCGGTACTAATGTACATAAGCTATTTAATAGGCTTTTAGTAGGTGTTGAAAGCAAAATTGTGCTCCAACAACCACTTGCCAAGTGTTAAAAATAAATCATTGCTCCAATAGGCCTTTGGTAGGTACTAAGTTGCATTGTTCCCTTATAAAATTTCTAGCAAGTGCTAAAGTGGAAACTATTCTTTCGATGCCCTTTGGCAGGTACTAAAAGATGAAGTTATGCTTTAATAGCCATTCGACTAGGGATGGATTCTTTCAACAACTATCTAGCAAGTTCTAAGGTTGAAACTATATTCTAGCGGCCATCTAGCAAGTACTAAAAGATGAAGTAGTGCTTTAGTAGCCATCTAAAGGATACTAGGATGAATTTACACTTTAAATGCTCATTTGGTAACTATTTACAATGATTTGATTCACCTTTGGGCATTCTTATGGATATTGTCCTTATGTATATTCCTTTTAATTTATTATTGTAGTAATTTTATTTTAATTTTCATATCCTTTTGCTTTAATAATTTCTCAATTTTTAGATGACATGTTCTTTTTGATACCTCTAATATTTCTCATCTCTATTAGGATTCAATCCTTGGAATTCTTTTTCTTTTTCTTTTTCCTTTCCTTTTTCTTTTTTTCCTTTTTTCTTCCTTTTGTTTTTCATCTTTCCATTTTTCTTTTATTCTTTTCCCTCTTTCCTTTTTTATTTTTTCTTTTCCCTATTTCCTTTTTTGTTTAGTTTTCCCTCATTCCTTTTTTCTTTTTTTTTATTCTTTCCTTTTTTTATTTTCTTTTCCCTTTCTCTATCTAACTAGGAGGTCCATATAAATAAGGCCTTATTTGTGTGGATAATTAAACAAAAAAAAGGAGGGGTACCAAAAAAAGTTATGTATAGGGAGTTATTAATTGTCTATATATTGCACATACAGATAACCTTAGGGTATATATATCACTTTGGTAACCTTACAAATAATTTTCATCATTTCTCACATATTTGTCTTTTTCTTTTTTTTCTATTAACTCTCATGACTTTTAGGCTTTTAGGCTCATTTTATTTTAAGAGATTGTGGCTCATGATGTATGACACCTATATACTATCATTCCTAAAGTAGGTGCATTAACTCATTCGCAAGACATGGAATACTAAAGTGACAGAACGACATTAAAATTTTGTCATGCCATCCATTGCCATTAAATGACCTTTCTTCAATTATTTTGACCGCTAAGTATCTCGTATTATAATATAGTAACCATTTACAATAAAATATACATGGCCAAACAAACCAAAATACTAATAGACTGCATACTAGCCTAACCTCTATTAAACTGTTGGATAACAACTTCAAAATGCAAACTGGATGCAATCATTTGTTTACTATTCTTGAAAGAAAATTTAATACAAAAGAGTGAGCTTGCATACTTATTAAGTAAACACATAAAGATATTTCAATCACAAATAACACAATAAACATTTAAATATAAAAAACTCATCATCATATCCATAAAAGAATTAGAGTTTTTACTCTTTAATGCCATAAGGCTATCAAATGTTATTATCATACAAACTATTATATTTTGTTGCCACATAGGCTATAGGATATCATTGTCACACAAGCTATCAAATGTTATTGTCACACAACCTATCATATTTGGTTGCCACATGAGTTATAGATATCATTGCCACACAAGCTATCAAATGTTATTGCCACATGAATTATCATATATTATTGCCACATAGGCTAAAAGATTTTGTTGATTGCTTAACCATATCAAGTATTAATCTTTCAATAAATCACCTATAAATCCAACAAATGACCAACAATATAATGACCAATAACAACACCCATAAACTTTGGCAAATCATATCACAACATACTTTCATTCCTAAGTAATAATTCATCAACGTCTTATGAAAAATAAATAATTCAAAAGTATAACAATACTTTCACAATTTATTCATCAATATTATCTCATTAAACAACATTTCATTCCATTGAGTATATGTTCATGGCATTTAACTAATCACACGTTTAGTATAATTAGCTATTTACTTACCTTCTCCTTCAAGCTAATATGCGATGAATGATCTCAACTTATTCCTAATATTATCTTCAATTCCTTAAGGACCTACTTCAATACACCAAATCAATCCATGATGATAAAGTAAGATTTTCATCTTGTTACGCATATATGCTCTAGTAAAATATCATGACCTTGGTAGGCTATTTCTATAATTTATTTTCCCTCACAAATCCAAATGACCTAATTACTTTTTTAATTAAACTAGACATATATGGGTACAACATATCTAAAATTCGATCTAAAATATGTACTATACAATTTATGGTCAATTTTATAAATTTGTTTTGTTCTATTGTAATTATACACTAAACAGTCTTGTAAACATTCCCATATCTCAAAACATATAAGTCCAATAGAAAAGTTTATTTATATTTAATTAGTTAACATATAAATGAACATTTTTCATGCTTCACATATGCTTCAATTCAGATTCTAAGGTCCTTAAATGATATGATCAATCTCATACTATGCAGGCATGACAAGGTTAAGGATCAGCCCCAATCAATGAGCCATATCAAGCAAAACTACTTTACATGAGTTTACATAAGATAGAATGCTACAAGTTTCATATTTTTCACTTCACATAATTCTCATTCTAACCTCACAATATTATTGGAAAGCAGAATTGAAAGCTAAACAAGTTTTGACAATAACCAATCACAATCAAAATGTCATATCTCTTGACACACCACTTATTTAGAAAAAAAAATGTTTTACATGTATTTATATGAGGATATAATTTTCATGCTTTTAACTTTTCCTAATTCATCTTCTAGGGTTATGAAATCGTGGGTACAATAGTCTATCCTGAAAATAAAATTAAAGAAATTCAACTTATATTCACTATCAACAACTTCTCCATATGAATCCTTACTACAATCACTTTATAACTCCCATAATTTGCTCATGATTAAATTCCATGAAGGAGAAATTTTATTGGAAAATAAATAAGAAATCACATACCTTTCATTAAAGCTAGAAAACCTCAAGATTTTTTATAGTTAACTCAGTTTTTCTTCCTCTCCTTCTTCTTCTTCTTATCTTTTTCTTTCTATCTATCTTTATTGGCTCTCTTCCTTATGTTTCACCTTTTCACATTTTTGCCTCTCTAATATTCTCTTAAAGGAATAAAAATTCCATTTGTATACCTAACTTAATGGGACAAAATCATGGTGGCCTATTCTGATTGGTTGGAAGCTCAATTTTCCTCTTTTTGTCCTTTTTCTTCACTCCTTCATGGCCTCTATCCATCTGCTAATCACCATATGCTCCTTATACTTTTAATAAGTTTGAAAACACCATTATTTAAAATACTATAACGCGCACACATCATATGACAATTTGCCATGTCACTATGCAAACATCATATTCATATTCATCTTTATATGCAATAATGTAAATGTTATTATCACGCTTATGCAATGTGATACATATATTCAAAAATAACATAATTAAAATGCATATCAATTGGATTAAGGATGTTACAATTCTCCCCCTCTTATGGAAATTTCATCCTTGAAATTTTACTTATTAGAACATTAGAATAGATAGGGATATTGTTGTGTCATATGTTCCTCTACTTCCTAAGTGGCCTAAGTGATGGCTCTATCTCACTTTAACCATAGGTATCACTCGATTCCTTAACTAGTTTAGTTACTGATAAAAAATTTCAATTGGTTCTTCATGATAAGTCATATCATTAGACAATTCAATTTTTTGGCTCTGATAATATGTGGCTAAGATAAGACTGATACCTTTAAAGCATATAAACATGGAACAAATCATGTATTTAAAATAATTTTATTGGTAATGCTAATCGATATGCCAAAGGCCTAATTCTCTCCATGATCATATATGGCCCAATGTACCTTAGACTTAACTTTCCCAATTTACCGAACCTAACAATGCCTTGTCATGGTGAAATGTTCAAAAATACTGTATCTCTAACCTGATATTCCATTTCTCATCTATGTCTATCAACATACCCCTTTTGCCTTTCTTGAATAGCTCAAAAACATCTTCTAACTACTTGAATTTTGGCCACTATATCCTATACCATCTCAGGACCCTCTAACTATCTCATTCGTTCAACATCGTAATGAACTAGACTTCTGCATTTCTTGCCATATAAAGCTTCATATGGTGTCATACCAATACTAAAGTGATAGTTATTATTATATGCAAACTCCATTAATGGAAAATGATCATCCCAATTGCCTTTGAATTATAACACACAAGCTTGCATCATATCCTTTAATGTCTAAATTGTCCTCTCTGATTGACCATTAGTTAGTGGGTGAAAAGCAATGGTAAAATTTAAACAAGTACCCAATGCTGTTTATAAGTTATTCCAAAAATGAAAAGTCAATCAAGAATCTTTATCTGATACAATAGAAATAGGAATGTAATGTAATCTCATAATCTTAGCAACATATATTTTAGTCAGTCTATGGAGTGAATCTATTTATTGTATAGACAGGAACTGTGAAGATTTTACGAGCCTATCCATAATAATCCAAACAACATTATTCCTTTTTTATGTCTAAGGCAAACTAACTATAAAATCTATTAAAATTTTATCCCATTTCCATATAGGAATAGATAAATGATGCAACTTACCTACCTGTGCTTGATGTTTTGCCTTAATCTGTTGGCAGGTTAAACATCTTGATACAAACTCAAGTATATATTTCTTCATCATTGACCACTAAAAATGTAACTGCAAGTCTTTATATATTTTTATACTTCCAGGGTGCATGACATAAGGTGCATTGTGTGCCTCCTGCATAATATCTGATCTCAAACTATCAAAATATGGTGCACATACTCGACTACCCATCACTATCATCCCATCATCTCTAATAGAAAAATTAGTCTTCTTACATTCGTATATATTTAGTAACATTTTATACAAATATGGATCATTCCTCTAAAATTCTCTAATTTTATCATCTATCATAGGCTTTAACTAAAGCGTAGCCATTAAAGTTATCACATTCTTAATCTCAAGTTTTGCATTTAAAGCAAGAAGATTAATTAAGGATGTCAAATTATAACCAACCATACCTGCAACAACATCTAAGGCTTTTCGACTTGAAGCATCAACAATAACATTAGCCTTACTCAAATGATAATAAAAAGTGCAATCAAAGTCCTTAAACAATTATATACATATTATCTGTCTCATGTTCAATTCACTTTGTGTTAGAAAATATTTTTAGCTTTTATGATCTATCAAAATCTGAAAATGTCCAACCATACAAGTACTACCTCTAAATTTTTAAGGCATGAATAATGGTTGCCAACTCTAAGTTATGTGTAGGATAATTCAACTCATAAGGCCTTAACTGTTGAGAAGCATAAGTTATCACCTTTCTATGTTACATTAATACACAACCTAACCCTCATCTTGATGCATCATTGTACACAACAAATCAACCATTTATTGATGGCAATGTCAAAATTAGTGTCATAGTCAATCTGTTCTTCAGTTCCTTAAAACATTGCTGATATTGATCATCCCATTTAAATGTTACAACCTTCCATAATAATTTTGTCAATGGCCTAATAATAATTGAGAATCCTTCTATAAATCGTCTATAACAACCTAACAACCCAAGAAAACTACACACCCTTGATACATTTTTAGGTAGATCCCCCTATAAAATAGTTTTAACCTTAGTTAGATCATGTTGACCATAATGTCTATACATAATATGCCTTAAAAAGACCACTTGTTCCATCTAAAAATTGTATTTTCCCAATTTGGCATATAATTGTTTTTCCTTTAAGATATGCAATATGATTCTTAGATGTTGCTTGTGCTCCTTATGATTTTGTAAGTATATGAGAATGTCATCAATAAACACATTCACAAACTAATCAATATATTACTGAAAGGTACGATTCATTAATACCATAAATGTTATTGGTGCATTAGTTAATCCAAAAGGCATGACAAGGAATTCATAATGACCATGCTTAGTATGAAAAGTAGTTTTTATAATGTCTGGCTCAACAACCCTCAACTGCCAATACCTATATCTCAAATCAATTTTTGAAGATATCATTACACCTCGAAGTTGATCGAGCAAATCATCAATTCTCGATAAGGGATATTTATTATTTATTGTTACTCGATTTAGTTGCTTATGATCAATATGCAATCATATGCTCCCATCCTTTTTCTTCACAAACAATATTGGTGCTCCCTTAATTAGATGTACTAGGTAGAATGAAACCTTTTTGCAACACCTTTTTAAATTGATTCTTTAATTCTTGCAGTTCCACTATTGCTATTCGATATGGTGCAATAAAAGTAGGTGCCACTCTTGGTAAGGCCTCAATATTAAAATCAACTTCTTTATGCGGTGGCAAACCGACAAGTCATTAAGAAATACTTCTAGAAACTATCTCTATAGGAATATCTGCCAAACCCAAACTAGGAACATTAGTGTCCACCACACTTGCTAGAAATGCGTCACAACCTTTTTTGATTAGTTGCAAAGCCTGAATACTCCTCAACAATTATAACTCATAGTTGTCTTGAAGATCTAATCATCAATTCTTTAGTATGCCAATCTAAATTGTATGTTGTTTTGCTAACCAGTCCATTCCCAAAATAACATCAAATTCCTTAAAGTTCATCCATATAAAATCTACAAGTAATACAACACCACACAGTAGCACTGGACAAGTTCTACATACTTTGTTTACAATCACACTACCTTTAGTAGGTATCAAAACACCTAAATCATGTACCAAGGATTCAACTATAACATGCACCCATGATGCAAATAAATGAAAGCCTTGATCTTGGGTTTATGAAAACATAAGCATCTAAATCACAAATAGAAATTATTCTAGAACTAACTTTGGGAGTTGTTGTAGCCTCTTGACGAGTAATAGCATAAACTCTAGCATGTGGTTAAGTATGGCTTATTTGTCAACTACTAAAATCTAAAGTTGTTCCACCATGTTCCACTCCCTTAGAAAATCATTTTATGTCAAAGTCATCGATTGAGCAGTGCTGCCTAGAATAGTCACCCATCAATCTAAGGTTTTCTTTTGAAAAAAAGATATTACATACTTTAGCTTTTGTTGTGGAGTGCATTCAAACTTATTCAAGATTCTCTCAGTTCTTCTAAGCCATCCCTCAACCATAGTAGCATTTATAATGCCATCAAAGTCAATTGCCCATTGTTTCCTCAATCTATCATAATTATTATCTATAGCAAGTCTTGCATATGCTTGTGCTGCAAATCTCTGCATCACCTTAGCAAATTATATGATATTTAGGTTTACACTCATAGCTAGATTATTTCCTAACAACTCAAGATTCTTTGTAATATGGTCAAAATGGTCACATGTATGAACAGACTCAACAAACTCGTCTCTAACCTCTGGGCTTGCATGAACTCTACCAGGTGCATCCATACTCCTATAAGCCAATGCATGTAAGTATTAACACAATGCAAATATCATAGATAACATATTCATATTACACTTGTCTATAATATCATTTACCTACTTTGATACCACTAAATGTGACACCCCATTTACTAATCATACCTAAAGTAGGTGCATTAACACATTCATACATCATGGAATCTACAGTGACACGACAACATTACAATTCTCTTATCACATCCATTGTCATTAAAAAACATTTCTTCAATTATTTGAATACTATGTATCTTGCATCACAACATAGCAAGTATAGACAACAAAATATACATGGCTAACGAAACCAAAATTTGAATAGACTGCATACTAGTCCAACCTCTATTAGACTACTAGGCAACAACTTCAAAATACAAACTAGATGCAATATTTAGTCTACCATTCTTGAAAGAAAATTTAATGCAAATGAGTGAGCTTGACTTGCATACTCAGTAAGTAAACACATAATGAAACATCAATCACAAATAACATAACAAACATTTAAATACAAAAAAACTTATAATCATGTTAATGCATAAAATAAAGAGTTTTTACTCTTTAATGTCACACAAGCTATCAAATGTTATTGTCATATAGACTGTTATATTTTATTGTCATACAAGCTAGAGGATATCATTTCCACACAAGCTATCATATTTGGTTGCCACATAGGCTATCAAATGTTATTGTCACATAGGCTATCATATATTGTTGTCGCATAAGATATTTATCCTTGCCACATATGCTATAAGATTTTGTTGCTTGCTCATTAATATCAAGTACTAGTATTTAAACAAATCACCTATAAAATCTAACAAAATTGCAGCAATATAATGACTAATAAACAACACTTATAAACTTTATCAAATCATATCACAACATACTTTCATTCCTGAGTCATAATTCATCAATGTCTGATGAAAATAAATAATTCAAAAGTATAACAAATCCTTTCATCAATGTATTCATCAATATCATCTCATTAAACAACATTTCATACAATTAAGTATATGTTCATGGCATTTAACTAATCACATGTTTGTACCATTTGTTATTTACTTTCCTCTTCCTTTAAGTTATTAAGTCGTGGATAGTCCCATCTTATTCCCAATATTTTCTTCAATGCCTTGAGGACCTATTTTAGCACACTAAATCAATCCATAATGATAAAGTAAGATTTTAATCTTGTTAAGCATATATGCTCTAGTAAAATATCATGACCTTGGCATACTATTTCTTTAATTACTTTTGGCTTAGAAATCCAAATGACCCAATCATTTTTTTTCAATCAAACTAGATATATATGGGTACAACCTATCTAAAATTTGGTCTAAAATATGCACTACATAATTTATGATTAATTTTATAAGTTTGCCTTATTTTGGGTGCAATTATACACTAGACAGTCTCATAAAATTAGCCATATCTCAAAACATAGAAGTCCAATTGAAAAATTGATTTATATCCAATTGTTTAACATATAAATGAACATTTTTCATTTTCACACATGCTCCAATTCAGCTTCAAAGGTCCTTAAATGAAATAATCAATCTCAGACTTTGTAGACATTAGCAGGTTCAAGATCATCCCCAATTAAAAAGCAACATCTCTTAGTACACAAAATATCAAGCAAATCTACTTTGCATGAATTTAAATAAGATCTAATGATACAAATTTCATATTTTGTACTTCACCTAATTCCCATTCTAACTTTACAAAAATATTGGAAAACATAACTGAGGGTTGAACAAGTTTTAACAATAACTAATCACAATCAATGGGCCATATCTCTTCAGGCACACAACTTATTTAGAAAAAATATTTTACAAAAATTTAAATAAGGTGTAAACCTACAAATTTCATGCTTTTAACTATGCCAAATTCATCTTCCAGCGCTATGAAATCATGGGTACAATAGTATATTTTGAAAACAAAATTAAAGGAACTCAAATCATATTCACCATCAACAACTTCTCCACATGAATCCTAATTGCAATTACTTTATAACACCCACTATTTGATCATGATTAACATGTAATAGAGGAGAAATTTCATGGGAGAACAAATATGAAATCACATACCTTTGACCAAAGCTAGAAAACCTTAAGATCCTTCCTAGTTAACTTTATTTTTCTTCCTCTTTTTCTTTTTCTTCTTCTTCTTCTTCTTGTTCTTGTTCTTGTTCTTATTCTTCTTCTTGTTCTTGTTCTCCTCCTCATCCTTTATTTCTTTCTTTCTTAGCTCACTTCCTTCCACTACGCCTCCTCACATTTCCTCCTTTAAAATATGCTCCTATAGGAAGAAAAATTCCATTTGTATACCTACTTTAATAAGACAAAATCTTAGTAGCTTATTCCTATTGGTTGGAAGTTCAATTTTCCTTTTTTAAGCCTTATTCTTCATTCCTTTATTACATTTATCCATTTGCTAATCCTGATATGCTCTTTATACTTTTAATAAGTTCTAAACCACCATTATTTAAAATATTATAACATGCACACAACATATGATAATTTTCCATGCCACAATGCAAACATCATAGTTGTATTCAAATGTAATAATATAAATGTTATTGTCATGTTTATACCATGTGATGCATATATTCAAATATAACATAATTAAAATGTAACATCCCTATCCATATTCATTGGCATTATCACATGAATATATACATTGCACAAATGATATGAAATCACATATGAGCATATGCACTGTATCAAATGATATGAAATCTCACATGAACATATTCATAAGATAAATAATCATTTAGACATGTGAATTGTAAAAACACGACAATGACAATTGCACCATTGCATTTGGGATGCTTGAACATATATGTAGTGTTTGCATAGTTATATGACAAATTATTTCATGTTGTGTGCTTATTATAGCATCATAAATAATGGTGTTTAAGAGCTCATCTAAAAGTATAAAGAGCATATAGAAATTAGAGAATGGATGAAGGTGATGAAGGAATGAAGAAAAGAGACTAAAAGCAAAACTGTTTAACTTTCAACCAATAAGAACAAGCCACCAATCTTTTGTCCTATTAGAGTAAGAATACAAATTATAATTATCTGCCATTATGGGCTGGTAAGAGAGGAGATAAGGTC
>CATIWR010022675.1:0-36006 GCA_949677035.1 Omphalea diandra | reverse complement strand
GGCTGAGATCATCTCGGTTCGGATTTGACCTAGTCCTACTGAAGGGGTCATATCTCCTCACATACACAAAATCAAGCAAAACTGTTTCATAAAAATTTATATGAGACATAAAGCTACAACTTTCATAGTTTGCACTTTCCATAATTCCTCTTCTAGGGTTACGAAATCCTGGGTACAAAATTCTGCTCTAACAATAAAATCCAACAGAATCAGCTCTTATTCTCTTGGATTACAACTTCCATCCAAGAGATCTACCTCAATTACTCCATAATTCTCACTAACCATGCATGATTAACATGTCATGAGATGTTAATTCTAATTGAGAAGAAGATAAATTTACCTACCTACTGTCCCAAAATTGAAAAACCCTAGGCAGCTCACTCTTCTCCCTCTCTTCTTCTTCTTCTTCTTCTTCTTCCTCTTCCTTTCTTTCTTCTTCCTTTGCTCTCTCTTGTTTCTGATATAACCCACGTTTTTCCCTCAAAATCTGACCCTAATGGTCTGTATTTTTATCTTAAATAAGTCAAAAGATTAGGGCTGGTTTCCAATTGTTGAAAGTTAAAAGTTTTGCTTTTAGTCCCTCTTCTTCACTCATTAAACACTTTCATCCATCTCCTAATTCCTATATACTCCTTATACTTTTAATTAAGCTCTAAGAAACCATTATTTATGATACTATAACATGCACACAACATAAAATAATTTTCCATGCAACTATACAAGCACTACATATATGTTCAAGTGTCCCCAATTACAACGATGCTTCTAAATGATTATTTATCTAATGCATATGTTCATGTGATAATGCCAATGAATGTGTTTGGGGATGTTACAGAAATTGACTTGTAATTCGTGATCATCAAGAAAAGATAGCGGCCGTGAATTATGAGTCAACAATGAAAAAATAGTTGAATTTTGAAAAAATTGTGATCTACTATCAAACACAAATATCACAAATCAACAAATATCAATATACATAGTAATATCACACATAAGAAAAAAAATTTTCACTTTAGGGAACTTCCATTAAGCATTCCCAATTCTCTCTTAATGAAGTTCATCCTTTCTTCATTTAGAGGTTTAGTGAAAATATCTGCAAGTTGATGATTTATGTTAATAAATTCTAACACAACATCACCCTTTTGCACATGATCTCTAAGAAAATGATGTCTAATATCTATGTGTTTGCTCCTAGAGTGTTGAATGGGATTTTTAGAGAGATTAATAGCACTTGTGTTATCACATTTAATAGGAATGTGATTAATCACTTTGTCAAAATCCTTCAATTGTTGTATCATCCAAAGGATTTGGGTGCAACAATAACCTGCAGCCACATACTCGACTTTCGCAATGGATAAGGCAACCAATACTTGCTTTTTACTAAACCAAGAAACTAGGCATTCACCTATAAATTGGTAAGTTTTGGAAGTACTTTTTCTATCTAATAAGCTATTTGCATAATCTGCATCTTAATATCCTATGAGACTAGAGGAAGAATCCCTAAGATACCATAACCCTAAGTGAATTGTGCCATGCAAATATTTAAAAATCCTTTTAACAACATTTAAGTGTGACTCTATAGGAGAGGATTGGAACCTAACACACATATAAACACTAAACATGATATATGGCCAAGAAGCAGTAAGATAAAGTAGAGATCCGATCATACCTCGATATCTCTTTTCATCTACTGTTTTGCCTGATTCATCCTTATTTAGCTTGATGGTACCACTCATTGGAGTTTTAGCTACCTTGCAACCATCCATGCCAAATTTCTTGAGTATCTCCCTTGTGTATTTGGCTTAGTTGATGAAGATCCCTTTATTGGATTGCTTGATTTGTAGACCGAGAAAGAACTTGAGCTCTCCCATCATGTTCATTTCAAATTCCCTAGTCATATACTTAGAAAAATCCTCACAAAGAGACTCATTAGTAGCACTAAAAATGATATCATCAACATAGATTTGAACAGTTAATGTGTCATGTTTGTGCTTTTTAACAAAAAGTGTGGTATCCACCTTCCCTTTTTCAAAATCATTTTTCAAGAGAAATGAACTAAGCATTTCATACCAAGCTCTTGGAGCTTGTTTCAAACTATATAAGGCTTTGTTCAATTTTAAAATATGGTTTGGACAATAATGTGACTCAAAATTGGGAAGTTGTTCAACATAGACTTCTTCCTCAATTATACCATACAAAAATGCATTTTTCACATCCATTTGAAAAAGTTTAAAACTCATGTGACATGCAAAGGCTAAAAGAATCCTAATGGCCTCTAATCTTGCTACGGGGGTAAAAGTTTCATCATAGTCTACACCTTCCTCTTAGTCGTATCCCTTATCAACCAATCTAGCTTTGTTTCTAATGATGAAATCTAACTTGTTCCTAAACACCCACTTACAACCTATAATTGGGTGTTCTTTAGGCCTAGGGATAAGTTCCCATACCTTGTTTCTCTCAAATTGGTTGAGTTCCTCTTGCATAGTAAGTACCTAACTTTTATCATTAAGAGCATCATTAATTGATTTTGGCTCAAGTTGAGAAACAAATGCAAGATTATTATCTAAAAGATTAAGTTGAGATCTAGTACTTATACCCTTAGGGGTATCACTAATGATAAAGTCCTTGGGGGTGATACTTGGAAAATCTCCAATCCTAAGGTAGATCTTCGCTTGGCTCTACTTATTGTTGATGATGTTGGTCTTCATCTACTCTTGATGAATCACCTTCTTCTTTATCTTCTTTTCTTATAGAATTTTCCAATTCCAACTTTTCAAAGTCACCTACAAGATCATCAACAAAAATACCTTTTCCAAGATTAAGTTTACAAGATTCATTAAAAACAACATTCATAGACTCTTCAACTACCATTGAACTTTTGTTAAAGACTCTATATGCTTTACTTGAGGTGGAATATCCTAAGAAAATACCTTCATTGGTTTTAGAATCAAATTTCCCAAGATTATCCTTGGTGTTCAAAATATAGCACTTAAATCCAAATACTCTAAGGTATGATATCTTAGGTTTTCTACCACTCCATAGCTCATAAGATGTTTTATTAAGAATGAGTCTTTTAAAAACTCTATTTGCAATATAACATGCAGTGTTAATGGCTTCAGCCCAAAAGTAATTTAGTAGAGAACACTCATTGGGCATTGTCCTAGCCATTTCCACCAAATGTCCTATTTTTTTCTCTCTATAACACCATTTTGTTGTGGTGTTCTAGGAGTTGAAAAATTATGAAAAACTCCATTTTCTAAATAATAATTTTCAAAAGACTTATTTTGAAATTCCTTTCCATGGTCACTTCTAATAGAAGATATGAAGTAAACCTTTTCATTTTGAACCCTTTTTGCAAAGCTTTTAAAAGCATCAAAGGAATCATTCTTATGAGCTAGAAAAGATACCCAAGTAAACCTAGAGTAGTCTTTCATTAGGACTAGTGCATAATACTTTCCACCTAAGCTAGCACTTCTAGTGGGTCCTATCAAGTCCATATGAATAAGTTGAAGAGGTCTAGTTGAACTTAAAACATTTTTGGCTTTGTGAGAGGCATGGTGTTGCTTCCCCACTTGGCAAGGATCACATGTCTTGTCTTTAGAGAAATTTAGCTTGAGAAGTCCTTCCACTAATTTTCTTTTAGTTGGGCTTTGAAGAAGATCCATGCTTGCATGTCCAAGCCTTCTATGCCACAACCAAGCTTTATTGCTCAAAGACATAAGACACTTAAAAGATTGGTTAGCCAAATTGTCTAAGTCAATTGAGTAGGTATTGCCTTTCATTTCACCCTTGAAAATAGCTTCATCATCCACCAATGTGGTGACTCGGCATTCTCTGGGATCAAAGGTGACTTTGTTACCTTTGTCACATAATTGACTTGCACTTAACAAATTATGTTGTAAGCCACTAACTAAAAGAACATTATCAATTAAACAACAACCATTCTTACTAATGGTTCCAATGCCAATTACCTTACCCTTGGCACTGTTACCAAATGTGACATCTCCACCTTTTTTTTCCTTCAATGTCATGAATAGCTTTCTATTTCTAGTCATATGCCTGGAACATCCGCTATCCATATGCCAATTGCTTGATTTGGTGGTTGCCAAACTCCTCTACACAATAAAATGAGTTACCTTTTCTTAGGTACCCAGGCTTACTTGGGTCCTTGGGGGTTAGAAGATGAAGGGTCCTCTAGTTTGAGGTAAGCCTTCCTAATGTATCAATGAGTATTAATGTGTCCAAATCTCATGTAATAATGGCATTGGAGTTTAAACTTAGGAGTCTTTTTTCTATGCACAAATTTAGTATGAGTAGGAGGCTCTTCATACCTTGTCCATGTGAATACATGCATGTACATGTATGATGAGTAGGAGTAGAGAATTTCTTATGAGAATGACCATGCTTTTTGTTGTACATGTAGGCATGGTTAGCTCTTTGAGTCTTGGCGCTTGATCTTGGGGGAGCTTTCCTTTTGCCCTTAGGCTTAGGAGGCTTAGTGCTACGAGCACTTTTCTTCCCAATTACCTCAACCCTTGAGGTTTGAGGTTCTAAAGATCTAACAAATGTAGTTTTAGATGATGAGGAGGCTCCACTGAAGCCTAGACCATGTCTAATTAGTGGTGGTCCTTGTGACACAATTAATGTCTCTAAGGCTTCTTTTCCTTTATGGAACTTAGAGATTGAGTTTTTAAGCTCAATGACTTCTCCCTTTAGAGTGTCATTCTCCTTTATTAGTGAAGCCATTGAAGATGATATATAAAGACTATCCATTGATTTTTTGAGCTCATCATTAGATGCTCTCAATTCTCTTACAATGTCATTAAGGGATTTAAATTCATCCTTTAGCTTTTGACATTTTCTTTTTGTAAAATTTCATTTTTAACTTGTATTTGTCACATCTCATGGTTAAAGCCTCTAGAAGCTCTTCATCTATCTCATCAAATTCAAAATCATAATTAGAATGAGAAGAAGTACTTACCTCATTTGTAGAATCTTCTTGTGCCATGAAGCAAATATTGACAACTTCTCTTTCTTTCTCTTCTTCACTTGAGTTATTATCCTAAGTGGCTGGAAAGCTCTTCTTCTTCTCCTTGTCTTATCTCTTCTTCTTCTTCTTCAATTTGGGACACTCATACTTGATGTGGCCTTACTTAATACATTCATAGCAAGTGACATCGTTGGATTTTTCTCTTAGACTAAAAGTTGTCTTCTTGAAGCCTTTTCTTTCTTCTCTTATTTTGATCAACTCCTTTTTCCTCCTTGAGAGCATTGCTAGCTCCTTTTCTTTCTTGTCACTTTCCTCATCACTTGAGGTAATTTCTACCTCCTTCTCCTTTGTTAAAGATTTAAGAGCTAGGGTTCTTCTCTCTTTTTTTGGTTTATCTCATTGACCTATTAGCTTCTTCATTTGTTCATCTTTTTGTAAGACCAAATCATGAGTTAAGAATTTGCCTATCAACACGTCTGTTGGTACTTTCTCAATCTCCAGATTAGACTCTTGGATGTTGCACACTCCAGCACCAAATTTATCTAAAGAAAGAGTTTTAAGGATTTTTGTGTTTACGTTATAGTTTATAAGAGTCCTTCTGAATTTCTTCATGTTGGTGATGATAGATAGGAGCCTATTCGTCATTTTAGTGATGCCTTCATTGTCTTTCATCATGAATAGTTTCCATTCAGTTACATACATCTCCAACCAACTTGACTTAACTAGAGTTGTGCCTTCATGATAGTTTTCAAGTGTCTTCCAAATGGCATGTGTTGTTTGACAATGTTGCACTCTTCCAATCTCTTCTCTAGAGAGAGAGCTTAGAAGAATGGCCATTGCCTTCTTGTTTTTGCCATTTGATCTCCGATGAGTTTTAACCCATTCTTCTTTTGGGATAATTTCTTTAATTCCATCCACTACCTTAGTGGGTGCCTTCCATTCTTTTATAACCACATCCCAGAGGTCCACCACATCTGTGTCAAGATGGATTTCCATTATATACTTCCAATGAGTATAGTTAGTTCAATCAAAGTGAAGCTTAAGGTGTGAGTGGATTCCCTCTTGTGTCATTGATCTTTTACTCACCAATAAAGATTTATTTGAGTGTTTACGCTCTGATACCACTTGTTGGCCCTAAGAATTAAGAAGGGGGGTTGAATTGGTGTATAAAAATTGAAACAAGAATGTAAGAAGGAAAATGAGTAGAAGAGAGACATAAGATTTATAGTGGTTCAGGTATTATCGACCCTACGTCCACTCGCCAATTCTCTGCAATTGGGTGTTCCACTGTCTTTAAATGGTGTTAACAAGCTCCCACCAAACTTTTACACGTGTTTTCAAGGCTCACTCAATCATCTTTACACTTGTGTTTTTGAGGCTTGCACAACAACCTTTACACTTGTGTTTTTAAGGCTCACACTACAACCTTTACAAATGGTGTTTATGCTTACACCAAACAATCATCTAAAGGTGAGAAAAGATTGAGTAGTAAAATTGCAAGAGTTTGGGTTACAAATTAATGAATTCTCTTGCATTTACAGTTGTTTGGTGAGGTATTTATAGTCTCTACCCACCAAAAAGACATTGCCATAAAACTGGTAGCAAATTTCCAAAGTATGCTAGATAAATTATGCATTAAATGCTTGTCAGGCTTCATTTACTGTTGCTACTGCTCTTTCGCGGTCGTGATTTTTCAATTTTCCATACGGGAGTGAAAAATTACGACAGAAATCCTCGTTTGTGTCTAATGGCTAGTACACGTGTCATCTTCTTATTGGTTCACCAGGAAAATATAGTCGTTGCCTTTCACCTACTCATAAAAGTAGCGATCACAATTTTTCTTGTATAGGACACGACTTAGGATGCAAATTCATCTGTCAAAATGTTCATCTTCTTCTTCATGATTTGCGGTCACTACCCACAAGTTGTTATTGCGATTTTTGTCTTCCAAGGGTCACCTGGGACACTTATCATGCTGCGGTTGTGAACTTGATTCCCTCTTGAGTTACTTCAAAATTTATGGTCGGGACTGAGGCATGACACACACTGCAAATTCATCTATGACTTTGGCACTCCCATATTTAGATAATTTGTCAACCTACCTTGGTCCAATTCACAGTCACAATTTATGAAGTTGTGGTCATGAATTTGGAGATACTTTGCTTTCTTTAGAGATTATGGACTTCATCCAACTTCAAATTTAGAGACTATCTAAAGACTTCAAAACAACACTTAATTGAAACATTAGAATTAATCAATCTCCTTTGTCAAGATCAAAAGAGGTTAAGACTTTGGATTAACCATCCTAGTCCAACATTGTTGATAGGTTTAGCAAAATGGCTCATTTCATTGCAGATTCTAAAACCAACGATGTAACACACATTACTGATTTGGTCTTTAAATAGGTAGTTTGTTTGCATGGTATGCCTAAGAGAATTATTAGTGATAAAGATGTTAAGTTTTTAAATAATTTTCAGGACACTTTGTGGAGTAAATTGGGAACTAAACTCTTATTTTCTATCGTTTCACATCCTCAAATGGATGAATAAACTAAAGTTGTTGATATGACACTTTCTACTGC
The DNA here is from genome assembly GCA_949677035.1 of Omphalea diandra. NCBI lineage: Eukaryota > Viridiplantae > Streptophyta > Magnoliopsida > Malpighiales > Euphorbiaceae > Omphalea > Omphalea diandra. Next base: position 28,435 of record CATIWR010022675.1, on the reverse strand, counting down.
GTTGTGCACCATCATTTAAATAAACTTCAAACATTAGGAGAAGCATATACCACATATTGAATTTGCACACAATAAGGTTGTCCATTCTACTACTTCTTTTTCCCCTTTTGAAGTTGTTTCTAGCTTTAATCCTTTAATTTCTTTGGATATATTACCCTTGCCTACTAATGAGCTTGTTAATATTGATGGTTAGAAAAAGGTAGATCTTGTTACAAGCCAAGGTTTGAGCTAACAATGAAAGAAAGAATGAGCAATATGTTAAGCAAGCTAATAAGGGGCAAATAAAGGTTGCCTTTGAACCCAGTCACTAGGTTAGGTACACATGCATATAGAGAGGTTTCCTAACAAAGGAAATCAAAATTGCAACCAATAGGAGATGGATCTTTTTAAGTCTTAGAAAGGATCAATGATAATGCCCACAAGCTTCATTTACCTAGCAACTATGGTAATGTTAGTACTACTTTTATCATTATTGATTTATCTTTGTTTGATATAGGTGATTCAAAGACAAATCTTTTTCATGAGGGAAGGAATATGGAGACCAAGGTACTGACAAGCCTTTTCAAGACCCATTGTAAGGGATTAAAGGTTGAATGACTAAATCATTACAATGATTGATCGTGAAGATATAAGAGGAAATTAAAGGAATTATCTTAAACCAAAAATAAACCATTTTATCCCTAATTGCATGATAAGAACCTCAAGTTAAAGGATATAAAGGAAGTGCAACATGTTTAAAGGAAGATACATGACGCACGACCATGCTCCCTAAAACACAAGGTTGTGTCTAAAGTGGGCAATAGGAAACCAAAACATACAACCAAGATACACGAACATGCATCCTATCATATGGTTGTGCCTTAAGATAATGTTTTTATGCATGAAAAACTAGAAATGTAAGGCTTCGTAACATACTTGTGCACCAAGGCACTACATTTTGCTAAGTTGAGATCACAACAAAACATAATAGTGCCCCATAACTATGTGCTTTCAAGAGCAATCTATTTTCTTATTTTGTTAGCTAAATTTTGAGTTATTTTCTTTCCTATTTACCAAGGTTTTTTTTTATCTAAAATGTGTTTCCTATTTAAATATGACCTTATTTATGAATTTTAAACTTGTTTATGTAGGAAACTTCATTTTGTAAGGCTCTATAAGCCAAAGCCTTATAGTATGAATAGATATGATCTTTAATCAATAATATTGAATTTTAGAAAGTTTTATGCTTTTGTCTTCTTATGTTTTTGCTATAATAAAAAATTAAACTTATTACAAGGATTGATAAACTTTTGTGGCATCTTTAAGATTGGAGTTTTAAGGACTTAGTTTTCTTAATGTTTTAATTGATTTCTAGCTTTTTTGGGTAAATTAATAATTCATATAAGAGTTCTTAATATAGGTCTCCTAATGAGTTCTTTATAATTAGATGCATTCTTATAACCATTCATTGCAAATATGAAGAAGTTATGGGAAGTAGGAGTGCAAACAAACAATGTGCCAAAGAAGTAGAATTTTCAACTACGTGCTATATTAGTATGGATAATTAGTTATTTTCCTACATATTCTATATTGTGAAGGTGGAGTACATTGAGGACAACTTAGAAGGTTTTACTTTGCCAAATAATGTAAGACATCTTGGTTTGGTAACCAATATAAATTTTTACCCACAGAACATCCATTTTGGAGGAACAACATAATATTCCTCAAAAATAAAATTGACTGATATTGTACTATCAATCTGATATGGATATGAGATATTATTAGAGATAGAGGAATAAGGATTATAAATGGTAACCTATATGGATGGTTGTGTAGTGAATGGACCCATTTGAAAACTCATTGGTTAAAGGAAATGAAGCATATTACGGGATTTGCTATATTGAAAAACTAACCTAATTAGGCATAATCTGGAACTGATGCACATTGAGAAAAATATTTTTTATAATGTGTTCAATACAATAATGAATGTGTAAGGAAAAACAGAGATAATGAGCAAATCAAGAGAAGGCTTGAAATAAGTTTGAAGAAGACCAAAATTAGATCATGATCCTAGAATTAAACATATCCTAAAGCTCATTACACTCTTGACAAATGGGCCAAAAAAGCTTTATGTGAATGGCTTAAAGCATTGTGATTTCCTAATGGCTATGTTTCAAATATGGGAAGATGTGTAAACATACAAAGGCTTAAGTTGTTTGGAATTAAAAGTCATAATTGTCATGTGTTCATGCAGTGCTGGATACTAATTGCATTTTGGAAACTACTTCTAGCACATGTTTAACAAGCCCTAATAGATTTTAGCCTTGTCTTCAAGGATTTAACTTTAACTATTATACATATGGAAGATATGAGACAATTATAGTAAGAGATTCATCTTATTTTGTGTAAGCTTGAATGCATATTTCTCCTAAGCTTCTTTAATTGTATTGAACATCTCCCAATTCTTAGAAATTAGGTGTTCCACTATCTTTCAAAGGTGTTTTCAAGCTTTCACCAAACTTTTACACTTGTGTTTTGAAGGCTCACAAAACAACCTATACTTTTGTGTTTTGAGGCTTACACAACAACCTTTACTCTTGTGTTTTTACAGGCTCACACAACAACCTCTCTTAGTGTTTTTCCAGGCTCACACCACAAACTATTACAAATGGTGTTTATGCTCACACCAAATAATGTCTAAAAGAATAGAAAAGATTGAGTACCAAAATTGCAAGATTTTGGTTACAAAGTTATCAATTCTCTTTTATTTACATCTATTTGATGAGGTATTTATAGCCTCTACCCACCAAAGAGATGTTGCAATAAAACTGGTACAAAATCTTCAAAGTGTGCTAGATGGATTTTCGCATTAAATGTTTGACAGTCTCAATTCGTGGTCGCTACTACTCGTTAGCGGTTGCGAAATCCAAATTCCATACAAAAAACCTCGTTTGTGTTTAACGGCTAGTCCATGTGGCAGCTTCTCATTAGTTCACCAGGAAAATATAGTCGTTACCTTATACCCGCTCTCAAAAGTAGCGGTCGTGATTTTTCTTATATAGGATGCGACTAAGGACGTGAATTCGTCTGCCAAAAATGTTCATCTTATTATTCAGGATTCGCGGTCGCTACCAACAAGTTCCCATCGTGATTTTTATCTTCTAATGGTTACTTGGGACACTTTTCAAGCTGTGATTGTGGACTTGATTCCCTATTGAGTTGCTTTGAAATTCGCAATCGCGACTAAGCCATGACTCATATCACGAATCTGTCTGTGTCTTTGGCTTTCCTTTCTTTGAATTGGTCGCGGTAGAGAAGTCACCTGTGAATACGTCTATCCAATTTGTCAACCTCCCTTGGTTTAGTTCGCAGTCATGATATATCAAGTTGCGGTTGGGAATTAAGAGGCACTAGCTTACTTTGGAGATTTTTAACTCCATCCAACTTCCAATTTAAGGACAAACTAAAAACTGTAAAATAACACTTAATTTGAAACATTAGAATTGATCAATCCCCTTTGTCAAGATCAAAAGTGGTCCAAGACTTAGGGTTAACTACCCTAGTCCAATAAAGCCTCACATTGATACACAACATTGAAAAATCTCCAAAAATAATGGTAAATATAGAAGGGATTATGAAGAATATGATGCAACACTATTTATATTCAAATATGCAGGTCACCTATTATGTGGGTTCAAAACAAAAATGCTGGCAAATAAAGAAAATCATGTTGTGCATATGTATGTGTTACTAAATTATGAGGAAGTTGCACTTTTTATGAAGTATTTATTTCTCTTTTTATTTCACAATGGTAATATGGAATTACAATTATTTATACTTTCATGTGTTATTTTGTTCATATGTTGTGAAGAATTTATATGTTAGGGTTACGACAAAGTTACCAATCATAGTTGATAATTAGTTTCATACGTATATGGGGAATAATTTTGCAGTTTGGCTCAATCAATATGTTATTATATAAAATACATGATAAACTTGTATTTTCAAATATGTTTAAGACAATTTAAAGCTCAATGTGGCAATTAATATACTTTGTAGTCACCTAATAGCTCAAATAATGTTACCAACATTTTCATCAAGGATTTGAGAAAAGGTCCATAATGCACTGTAAAGTTATATAAAAGATATTATGTCAATGGCTATAAATTTCACTCGACAACACATAGTTCTATTAGAGCAACTAACAATAATGGGACATGAATAAAGGGAGCAAATTATGGTGCTAATATAGTGCTACTACAGTTAATTAACTAATGTTTTAGTGTTATAGTACCTTGCACTACCTTGTAAAATAACTGCTTTATTCAATAATGAGTGGTTTGATCCTAGACCAAATGTTGGTATAATAGTTCACAAGCAATACAAACTTGATAATGTAAACTTTAAAAAGAGATTCAATAAGTATGAACCATTTGTCCTTGCCTCGTAAGCAATACAAGTTTATTATGACACATATGCTAGCTTAAAATGGGATAAGAATGATTGGTGGACTATTTGCAAGATAAAACCTATATTTATGGTGGAAGTTCTAATTATCAATAGTGAACCTTTCCAAGATAATGACACAAATATTCATGAAATTGACCTTCATGGTAAAGATTAAACAATGAGCTTGAATGATCCAATTAGTTCATTTATTGGCATTAACGAGAGTGAAAATGAGGACAATGCATGACGATGATAGTGAGGATGATGATGCGAATTTACATAACCTTGATAGTGACTAAGAATACATATATATATATATATATATATATATATATATATTTAATAAGATGTGCGGGAATGATTGATATTGGGGGAGTTCATCATGGTAAGGAACTAAATGAGGTACTAGACAAGACCAACATGATAGGCCTTCTTCTTCATCACTTTATATTCCATTGTCTGATCAACATATTCCATCACCTATAGCTCCACCGTATGTAGCGTCACATTCTCATCTTTGCTTGCTTCACTACTAACTATATCAACATTATCGCCTTCATGTGATACTCTTAAGGCATTGATTTACTCCCAAGGCTTCAGTGTTCTAGCCAGATTAATTTAATTTTTAAGGAGTATTTAGATCCTGAAGGTTGTGTTTAAAAAATGGTGTCAGTAGACACTAAGGATTTTTATTGAGAGGAGATCAAGGTACAATTTATATTTTTGAATTAATATAGTTTATTTGTATTGCAAAAGCATTTTCTTTAGGTTGTCACTATGGAGTCCATGATTAAGATCACATTAAAACATACATCAACTAAGCAGTATTTAGACATTTTATCTAGTTATAGAGGAATTGGTAATAAGCCATAATACATCTCCCAAGATATATGGATATGTGGTGTCAACAAAGGTCTATTCTAAAATTTCAATTATGGGCAATTGCAGCTTATAAGAATAGACTTACTGAAATTGATGGGGTTGGTACTAGTCCTTCTCACCATACAACCATATCTAAATCCTTTCTTTTAAGTACTCCTTAGATTTAGTTAGTTTATTTATTTAACTTTTTTTTTTGTACTAACAAAATATTGCGATTAAAGCAGTATCATTTTGTTTCAAGAGAAATATTGAAATATCCAACCACAGATTTTGATCTCTTCAAAAAGACATACATAAAGAAGAAAGATAATCAAGCAGCTCCACATTGAAGAAGGCACAATTCAAGTCCCTCCTTCTCAACCAAAACCACAGACTAAGTTGTCTCTTGCCTCCATTGATTGCAAATTGGATAAATTGATGAGGATGATGAAGAGGAGACTCTTATTTCTATCACATCTTTACAGTGATATGGTGGATCTTCAAGAGAAACTAGGGGTTCCTCCTTGTCATCTTCCGGACTTCATCGAATTTGAAGATCCACAAGATGGAGATGGCAATGAAGACAAAGTTGAGGATGGGGATGAAGTCAAAGGAGCAACACAAGAGCAAGAGGAAACATCTTCTAGAGATGATGATGACTCTCATACTCTCTAAATTAGGAATCTTTTGTATTTTTCTTGTTTTTGTTCATGTTTCAAACTTTTGTGATCCCACAGTGATATATATAAAAAGGTTCTTTCTTTGAAAATCATTATCTTATGTGATTGATGAATTTTATCTTTATATTTTGCATTTTTATTTTGCTCTTTATGTATACTTATGCTTGTTTTCATTTCCGTCTTTCACCCTCTTTTTGATCTTGCCAAAGGGGGAGAGATAGTAATAAATTAAGTTTAAGCGGAAGAAAATAATAACTTGAAAGTTATAGTATAAGTTGAGGGGGAGCATCATAACTTCATACTTAAATTTTTTCAATGATTGAATGTCATGCTTATGAAATTTTTTACCTTAAGTATTATTCGTTGAAATTTTAACTTAACTTCACTCCAACTTAATATTTATGCATTATTTCCCTTTTGGATCAATCTAAGTTGTCAAAATTATAAGGGGGAGATTGTTGGACTAGGATGGTTAATCCTGAGTCCTAAACCACTTTTGATCTTGGCAAAGGAGATTGATCAATTCTAATTATTCAATTAAGTGTTGTTTTGTAGTTTTTAGTTAGTCTCTATATTTAAAGTTGGATGAAGTCCTTAATCTTCAAGGAAAGTAAAGTGCCTTCCAATTCACGACCGTAACTTCATAACTCACGACTGCGAACTAGACTAAGGCATGTTGACAAATTGGACAAATGGATTCGTGGGCCACTTCTCTGCCATGACCAATTCAAAGAAAGGAAAGCCAAAGTCAAACACAAATTCGCGGTGAGTGTCACGCCTCAGTCGCGACCTTGAATTTTGAAGTAACTCAAGAGAGAATCAAGTCCACAACCACAGCTTGACAAGTGTCCTAGGTGACCATTGGAAGACAAAAATAATGATGGCAACTTGTGGGTAGCGACCGCGAATCAAGAGGAAGAAGATGAACATTTTTGACAGACGATTTCATGTCCTAAATCGCGGCCTGTATAAGGAAAATCGCGATCACTACTTTTTCTGAGTAGGTGAAAGGCAATGACTATATTTTCCTCGTGAACCAATGGAAAAATAACACGTGGACTAGCCGTTATACACAAACGGGGTTTTCCATAACAAGTTTTGGCTCCCATATGGAAATTGGAAAATCGCGATCGCGAAAGAGTAGTAGTGATCGTGAATGAAGCTTGACAAGCATTTAATGCAAAAATCTATCTAACATACTTTGAAGAATTGCTACCTGTTTTATTGCAACGTCTCTTTGGTGGGTAGAGGCTGTAAATACCTCACCAAACATATGCAAATGCAAGAGAATTCATTAATTTATAACCCAAGCTCTTACAATGTTGCTACTCAATCTTTTCTCTTATTTAGGTGATTATTTGATGTGAGCATAAATACCATTTGTAAAGGTTATAGTGTGAGCCTGTAAAAACACTAAGAGAGGTTATTGCATGAGCCTTAAAAACACAAGTGTAAAGGTTATTGTGTAAGCCTTAAAAATATAAGCATAAAGGTTATTGTGTGAGCCTTCAAAACACAAGTGTAAACGTTTGGTGTGAGCTTGAAAACACCATTGGAAGACAATGAAACACCCAATTGCAAAGAATTAGGGAGTGGACGTAGGGTTAATTATACTCGAACCACTATAAATCTTATGTCTCCATTCTACTAATTTTCTTTCTTACCATCTTGTTTTAATTTTTATACACCAATTCAACCTCCCCTTCTCAGTGCCTAGGGCCAACATTGCATTTTGGGCTAACTAATGCCCTTAACACCTTCATGAGATTGATAAACCATATTTTACATGCATATTTTAGTCAAATTTATAGTTGTTTATGTTGATAACATTCTTGTTTGTTTTAGGTCTTCAGAAGAGCATATAGAACATGTTAGGTTAGTTTTTAATGTTTTACGCAAAAGAGAAGTTATATGTTAACTTTAAAAAGTGTTTTTTTTGTACTTACAAGCTTTTGTTATTAGTAAAGATAGCATTGAAGTTGATAAAGAAAAGGTAAGTTCTATTAAGGTTTAGTCGATTCCATCCAATGTAAGTGAGGTGAGATCTTTTCATGGTTTAGCAAGTTTTTATATGAGTTTTGTAAAGGATTTCAGCACTATTGTAGTGCCTTTAGCAGAAATCATTAAAAATAATATTGGTTTTCAGTGCGAGGAAGTGCAAGATATGGCTTTTAACTTATTAAAAGCTAACTTAAATAGTGCATTTTATTAGCTTTACCTAACTTTGCTAATTCTTTTGAAATTGAATGTGGTGCATTAGGTTTGGGCATTAAAGCTATTTTGATGCAAGAAGGAAGGCCTACATTGAAAGACTAACCTATAACAAGGAGATGTATGTATTGGTTAGGACTTTGCAAACATGGCAATATTATCTTTGGCTTAAAGAGTTTGTAATCCATACAAATCATGAGTCTTTAAAGTATCTTAAAGGGCAACAAAAGTTAAATAAAATATATACTAAATGGAGTGAATTTAATGAGTCTTTTACATATATAATAAGGTACAATTAGGGAAAGGATAGTGCAATAGTGGATACACTATCTCGAAGATATACTTTTCTTTCTCTTTTGGATTAGAAATTGTTAGGATTTGAGTATATTAAGGACTTATAAAATGATGATTTTCATTTCAACATATACTATAAGAATTATGAAAAAGTTACTTTTGAGAAATATTTTAGCTATGATGGATTTCTATTTAAAGATAATAAACTTTGTGTGCCTAAATCTTTTTTGTGTGAATTGCTTGTTAAAGAAGCCCACAGGGTTAGGCTAATGGGACATTTGGGTATATAAAAGACATTTGATGTATTGCATGAACACTTCTACTAACCTAATATGTGTTGTCAGACTATGAGGGTTAATCCTAAGTTTAGGAACTTTTTTGATCTTGACAAAGGAGATTGATCATTATTAATGGTTTATTTAAGTGTTGTTTTGCAGAAATTAGTAGGATTTTCAAGCGGTGTTGGATGGAGCTCTTAAACTCCAAGTTGAATTCTAAATCACGATCGTAATCTCAGATTTGCGGCTACAATCCATGTGAAGACTTGCTAGAAATCAAACAATCAAAATCGCAGAGACATTCTTGGTCGCGACTCATCTAAAAGAAGGAGTCCAAAAGTGACATGTTATTTTCTAGTTTGTGTTGCGTCAGAGTTGCGACCACGACTTTCAAAGAGCCTCAAGAGGAAATCAAGTCCACAACCAAAGCTTGACAAATGTCCCAGGTGTTTGTTAGAAGACAAAAATCGCAAAGGCAACTTGTTAGTAGCTACTGCGATTCGTGAAGTGGAAGATGCAATTTTTTACAGACGAATTTGCATCCTCAATTGCAGCCTGTACAAGGAAATTCGTGACTACTACTTTTGTTAGCAGAAGAAACGCAACAGCTATATTTTCTTGGGGAACCAATGAGAAGCTCACATGTGGACTAGACGTTAGACACAAACAGGATTTTTGACCTCAACTTTTGGCCCTCATATGGAAGTTTGGAATTTGCGACTTCAACCTGACATGCAATTAATGCATAATCTACCTAGCATGTCTTAAGGATTTGGTGAGCTATGGAGTCTAACGTCTCTTTGGTGGGTATTAGGTATAAATACACCACTAAATAGTAATAAATAAAGAAGTGAAGAAATTTATTACAAGTGTAAAAAGCTCTCAATCATTTGCTACTCATTTTCTTTTATTTCTTATGAGATTGAAAGTGTTGGGTGTGAGCATTAAACACTATATTGTAAAGGTTATAGTGTGAGCCTATTAAAACACTCTAGAGAGGTTGTTATGTGAGCCTTAAAATACATAGATTTTGTGTGAGCCATAAAACACATATTGTAAATGTTGTTGTGTGAGCCTTTGAAAACACAAAAAGTGTAAGTTAGGTGTAAGCTTGTAAAACACCATTTGAAGTTAGTGAAACACCCAATTTTAGAGAATTGGGGATTGGATGTAAGGTCGATTATACCCGAACCACTATAAATTGTGTGTCTCCTTTCAACTCAATTTTTCTTTTCCCCTTCTTGTTTTAATTTTTATACACTACCTCTTGTTAGTGCCAAGGGCCTACAAGTGGTATCAGAGCCTTGTTTCACAATCAAACCTTTATTGGGTGGATAAAGATCATGGCATAAGAAGGAATCCACTCACAACTCAGTCCTCACTTTGATGGAACTGACTATACTTATTGGAAGTATAAGATGGAAATCTATCTTGACATAGATGTGGTGGACCTTTGGGATGTGGTCATCAAGGAATGGAAGCCACCCACCAAAGTTGTGGATGGCAGTGAAGAATTAATCCCAAGGGAAGAATGGGTTGAAGCTCACCAGAAATCAAATGGCAGAAATAAGAGGGCAATGGCCATTCTTCTAAGTTCACTCTCTAGATAAGAGATTGAAAGAGTGCAACATTGTCCAACTGAACATGCCATTTGGAAGACTGTAGAGAACTATCATGAAGGCACAACTCTAGTCAAATCAAGCCATTTAGAGATGTATGTCACCGAATGGGAACTTATCATGATGAAGGACAATGAAAGCATTACAGAAATGACAAATAGGCTCTTGTCCATTGTCACCAACATAAAGAAATTTAGAAAAGCTTTCACCAACTATGAGATAAACACAAAGATCCTCAAACTCTTCCTCTTGATAAATTTAGTGCTAGAGTTTATAGCATACAAGAGTCCAATTCAAAGATTGAGAAGGTTTCAACTTACGTGTTGATAGGCAAACTCTTAACTCATGAGTTGGCATTGCAAAAGGATAAATAAATGAAGAAGCTAAGAGGCCAAGGAGAAAAACCTGAAAAAGAAAAAAGAACCTTGGCTCTCAAATCATCAACCAAGGAGAAGGAAGTAGAAACTACTTTAAGTGAAGAAGATAGTGACAAAGAGGGAGAAGAGTTAGCAATGCTCTCAAGAAGGACGAAGGAGTTAATTAAAAGAAGAAAGGAAAGAAAAGGTTTCAAGAAAATATATCCCAGTCTAAGAGAAAGACCAAATGACGTCACATGTTATGAATGTGGCGAACAAGGCCACAATAAGCATGAATATCTCAAATTGAAGAAGAAGAAGAAGAGATGGGACAAGGAGAAGAAGAAAAGCTTCTCAGCCACTTGGGATGATAGCTCAAGTGAGGAAGAGGAAAAAGGAGAAGTTGCCAATATATGCTTTATGGCACAAGGGAATTCAACAAATGAGGTAAGTACTTCTTCCCATTCTAATTCTGATTTTGAAATAGATGAGATATATGAAGAGCTTCTAGAGGATCTAACCATGAGGTGTGACAAATACAAGTCACAAGTAAAAACTTATAAGAAAAAGTGTTCAAAATTAGAAGATGAATATAAGACTCTTAGTGATCTTGTAAATGAGTTGAAGACTTCTAATGAAGAATTCAAAAAATCAGTAGAAAAACTTTCTATATCATCTTCTTCTATGGCTTCACTTAGAATGGAGAATGAATCTTCAAAAGGAAAAAGTCATTGAGCTTAGAAGCTCAATCTCCAAATTCCACAAGGGGAAGGAAGCCTTGGACACATTGATAGTGTCACAAAGACCACCTCTAGTAAGACATGGTATAGGCTTCAATGGAGCCCTCTCATCTTCTCAAACTACATTTGTTAAATCTTATACACCTCAAACCTCAAGCATTGAGGTAATCGGGAAGAAAAGTGCTCCTAGCACTAAGCCTCCTAAGCTTAAAGACAAAGGGAAGGCTATCCCAAGCTTAAGAGCTAAGGCTCAAAGAGCTAATTATGCATACATGTATAATAAACATCATGCTTATTCATATAAATTCTCTACACCAAATCATCATACTTGTACTTGCACACATTCAAGGTATGAGAAGGCCTCATACTTATACCAAATTAGTGCATAGGAGAAAGACTAACAAGTCTAAACTCTAATGCCATTATTCTATGAAATTTAGGCATGTCAACATTCATTGTTACATTAGGAAGGCTCACTTAAAATTAGAGGATCCTTTAATTTCTAACCCCCAAAGACCCAAGTATGCTTGGGTACCAAAGAAAGAGTAATTGACTTTTGTTTTGTAGGGAAATGTGACAACCACTAAATCAAGCAATTGGTATGTGGATAGTGGATGTTCCAAACACATGACAGGAAATAGAAGACTATTCATAACATTGAAAGAAAAAGAAGGTGAAGATGTCACATTTGGTAACAATGCCAAGAGTAAAGTAATTGGCATTGGAACCATAGGTAAGGATGGTTGTTCTTTAATTGATAATGTCTTATTAGTCAATGACTTACAACATAACTTGTTAAGTGTAAGTCAATTGTGTGATAAAGGTAACAAAGTCACCTTTGATCAAAGGGAATGTCGAGTCACCACTTTAGTGGATGATAAGATTATTTTCAAGGGTGAAAGGAAAGGCAGTACCTATCAATTGACTTAGACAATTTGGCTAACCAATCTTTCAAGTGTCTTATGTCCTTAATCAATAAAGCTTAGTTATGGCATAGAAGGCTTAGGCATGCAATCATGGAACTTCTTCAAAGCCTCCCTAAATGAGAGCTAGTAGAAGGACTTCCCAAGCTAAACTTCTTCAAAGATAAGACACATGATCCTTGCCAAATGGGGAAGCAACATCATGCCTCTCATAAAGCCAAAAATGATGTAAGTTCAACTAGACCTTTTCAACTTATCCATATGGACTTGATAAGACCCACTATAAGTGTTAGCCTAGGTGGAAAACACTATACACTAGTCCTAGTAGATGACTACTCTAGGTTTACATGGGCATCCTTCCTAGTTCATAAGAATGATTCATTTGATGCTTTTGAAAGTTTTGCAAAAAGGGTTTAAAATGAAAAAGGTTACTTCATCTCCTAGAGAGTCATCTTTTAGCCTTGTAGGGTATTCAGAGGCATATTGCGCAAGTAGTTTATTAGATAGAAAAAACACTTCTGGGACTTGCCAATTTATAGGAGAATGCCTAGTTTATTGGTTTAGTAAGAAGCAAGTGTCGGTTGCCTTGTCCACTATAGAAGCCAAGTATGTGGCTGCGGGTTGTTGTTGCACCCAAGTTCTTTGGATGAAATAACAATTAAAGGACTTTGGCAAAGTAATTAATCACATTCCTATCAAATGTGATAATACTAGTGCTATTAACCTTTCTAAAAATCTCATCCAACACTCTAGGAGTAAGCACATAGATATTAGGCATCACTTTCTTAGAGATCATATCTAAAAAGGTGATGTTTTGTTGGAATTTATTGACATAAATGATCAATTTGCGGACATTTTCACTAAACCTCTCAGTGAAGAAAGAGTGAACTTCATTAAGAGAGAATTGGGAATGTTAGATGGTAATTCCCTAAAGTGAAAATCTTCATCTTAGGAATAATTGCTATGTATGTTGATTAATAAGTGTTAATGTGCTATATTTGAATAAATATTTATTATCTTTAAGATAGGTTTATAAATATGTCTTAATTTTAAATGGCAATTGTAGTTTTTTATGACATTTTGCACAAATTAAGCATCCACATAGTAAAATGGATCACACTATTTCAAAAATTGAACTTTTTTATTAGATACTTGTAATTCGCGGTCGCTATCTTATCTTCACGGGTACGAATTACAAGGCCAAATCACTCGGTTGACAAACATCAATTCCCGATCGCGAAATTTCCTCTTCACCGCGAATTTTGCCAGATTTTCAAATTTTTGACTATTGAAGCACGTATTCCCGAGGAAAATTTGTCCGTTACTCATATTTTCCAGAATTCGTGGTCGCGACTTGAGAAATCGCAGACGCGAATTTGGGTAACTGCTTGACAATTATGAGATTTGATGGCCAACCATTTCCAACCTTTCATAACTCTTTTTCTAGTTGTTTATATGCCTCTTCAAAGGCTATATAAACCCCTCAAATAGTGATTTTCATCACTTCATCTCAATTCTCAAACACTCAAACTCTTCTAGCATCAATCTTCTTCCAATTTTTTTTTTCTTTTCACTCTTACTTGCAATGGCCCCCAAGAAAATTTGTAGAGCAGACAAGGGTAAATCAGTGGCTCAGCCTTCTGGACCCCCTACCCTCTAACAAATGAAAGGTGTAACTAAAGAGGAAAAGGAAAGGTACAAAGCCAACTCCTCCAAAATCATTCTACCAAATAAAACTCCTTCATCCTTTCTCTTGGAGACATTCGGCATCCACAACGAAGTGCAAGCATTCCTATCGAATCTCAGATGGAACGAGTTCATCTTTCAAGATGAACCCAACTACAAGGAGGTGGTGCAGGAATTCATGTACACCGTCCAATTGAGCAGAAAAGCCGAACCTCCTGTGGGTCAATACGGGGTTAGCATTCCGAGCATTTGGCGACCCTTTTTATATAACCTTTGACCAAATTTCCTCCTTTTTTAACTTGCAAGTCGGAGAACACATTCCTTTAATCATCTCCACACTTGACGTCATCTACTCTGAATTTTGGTCAACGATTTCTATCGAAACCAAACACGACCCTTGCTCTTCATTAGCCAAACACATAAAGTCTTTACCCCTTTGGATCATTCATCGCATCATCACCTTCTCAATCAATGCAAGAGGTGATGGTAATGAGAAGGTATCCCAAAAAGACTTGGCATTTTTGTTCTGTCTTGTCAAAAGCAAACCGATCCAAACTAGCTGATACCTTATGAATCAATGATTCACATGAGTACAAAGCCAAAAAGCTAATTTCTCTTACCCTCCCATATTACTGCCATCTACAGATTTGTTAGAGCACTTGATAAGGAAAAAGAAAAATTCCTCACCAAAAAGTTCCTTCCATCCCAAAACTTTATAGACCTCACCTACTTGATCAATATCAAGGCCATACACGCGGATACTTATGCTTATACCTTGGGTGCTTTTGGGGCAAAACGGATGGAGAGTTCATAAGCCTTTAAGAGGAAGAGGTTCCATATAGAAGAAGGCACAATTGTTGTCCCTCCTCTTCCTCCTGAACCAAAGTCCAAGTTGTCACTTACCGCCATTGACAACAAGTCAGAAGAACTGATGAGGATGATAAAGAGAACGTTCCTCTTCCTTTCACACCTTCACAGTGATATGGTGGATCTTCAAGAGAAACTAGGAGTTCCTCCTTGCCACCTTTCAGACTTCACTGAGTTTGATGACACTCAAGATGAGGATGGCAATGAAGATGTTGAGGATGAGGATGAAGCTGAGGGAGCCACACAAGAGCAAGAGGCAGAAACTTATGGAGATGATAATGATTCTCCCATCTTCTAGTTAAGGAATATTTTTTTCTTATTTTCTAGTTCTTTGTTTAGTTTGTTTTTTATTTTAAAACTATGTGTGATCTTACAGTTATCAATAAATAAAGTTGTGTTTTTCTTGCAAATACTTGTTTTATGTGATTGATACATTCTTCTTTATGATTTGCTTTCTCATGATTGCTCCTAATGCATACTTATGCTTATTTACATTCCCCTCTATCACCCTCTTTTTGATCTTGCCAAAGGAGGAAAGATAGACACTAAGAAAAATCTAAGTCTAAGGGGGAGTAAAAATAACTTGTAACCATAGCATAAGTTGAGGGGGAGCTTCATACTATCACACTTGAGATTTTTTTAAAAAATACATTTCTCTTAAATTAATTGAATGTCATACTTAGAATTTTATCTTAAGTGTTCATTGATTCAATCGTATATTTAACTTCAAATTTTTGCATCTATTTTTCACTTTGGATCAATCTAAGTTGTCAAAATCAAAAAAGGGGAGATTGTTGGACTATGAGGGTTAATCCTAAGTCTAGGAACTCTTTTGATCTTGACAAAGGAGATTGATCATTATTAATGGTTTATTTAAGTGTTGTTTTGCAAAAATTAGTAGGATTTTGAAGTGGAGTTGGATGGAGCTCTTAAACTCTAAGTTGACTTCTAAATTGCAATCGCAATCATAGATTCGCGATCGCGGATCCATTCTCGATCGCGACTCATCTAAATGAAGGAGTCCAAAAGTGACAGGCTATTTCGTAGTTTGTGTCGCATCAGAGTCGTGACCGCAACTTTCAAAGAGCCTCAAGTGGGAATCAAGTCCACAACCAAAGCTTGGCAAATGTCCCAGATATCTATTGGAAGATAAAAATTGCGAAGGCAACTTGTTGGTAGGAATCGCGATTCATGAAGTGGAAGATGCAATTTTTGACAGACGAATTCGTGTCCTCAATTGCGGCCTGTACAAGGAAATTTGCGACTGCTACTTTTGTTAGTATAAGAAATGCAACAATTATATTTTCCTGGAGAACCAATGAGAAGCTGACACGTGGACTAGTCATTAGACACAAATGAGAATTTTTGTAGCAACTTTTGGCCCCCATATGGAAGTTTGGAATTTGTGATCGCGAATGAGCAGTAACGACCGCGACTTTAGCCTGACATGTACTTAATGCAAAATCTGTCTAACATGTCTTAAGGATTTGATGAGCTATAGAGTCTAACGTCTCTTTGGTGGGTATTGGGTATAAATACACCACGAAACAGTAATAAATAAGGAAGTGAAGAAATTTATTACAAGTGTAAAAAGCTCTCAATCCTTTGCTACTCATTTTCTTCTATTTCTTGTGAGATTGAAAGTGTTGGGTGTGAGCATTAAACACCACATTGTAAAGGTTATAGTGTGAGCCTATTAAAACACTCTAGAAAGGTTGTTGTATGAGCCTTAAAACACATAGGTTGTGTGTGAGCCATAAAACACATATTGTAAATGTTGTTATATGAACCTCTGAAAACACAAAGAGTTTAAGTTAGGTGTAAGCATGTAAAACACCATTTGAAGTTAATGGAACACCCAATTTCAGAGAATTGGGGAGTGGACATAGGGTCGATTATACCCAAACCACTATAAATTGTTTGTCTCCTTACTACTCCATTTTCTTTTTCCCCTTTGTGTTTTAATTTTCATACACAAATTCAACCCCCCTTCTTAATGCCAAGGGCCTACATGCGTGTTGATGTGTAAAGTGTTTAAGATAGATATGTTGCATATAAACAAGCTAAGTCTAAATCAAAACCACATAGTCTTTATATGCCTTTACTAGTACATAGTATGCCTTGGATTGATATGTCTATGGACTTTATTTTAGGGTTACCTAGGTCTAAATGTGTTAATGATAATATTTGTGTAGTTGTTGATCATTTTTCTTAGATGGCTCACTTTATTACATGTCATAAAACTGATGATACCATCAATGTTGTAAATTTTTTTTTAAAGAAATTGTAAGATTACATGGTATGCCTAAAACTATTATTAGTTACAAGGATATACAATTTTTTTGTTCCTTTCCAAAAACATTATGGGTAAATTGGGTACTAAATTGTTATTTGCTATTTCTTGTCACCCACAAACTGATGGACAAACTAAAGTTATGAATAGAACTGTAGGGCAAATTTTAAGAGTTTTAATTAAAAAAACTTAAAGTCTTGATAGGAGTTTTTTTTTGTATATAGAGTTTGCATATAATAAGAGTGTGCATCTGTCTATCCATTATTGCCCTTTTGATAGTATTTATAGGGTTGTGCCATTAAATCCTTTAGATATTTCCCTTATCCCTTCTAATTTGCATATGGATATAGAAGGTGAAAAGAAAGCTAATTTTGTTAAACGATTGCATGAAAGGGTGTATTTGAACATAGAAAAGAAGAATCAATAACTAGCTAAAATGCAAATAAGGGAAAGGTTAAAGTTGCATTTGAATTAGGAGATTGGGTTTGAGTACACTTTAAGAAAGAAAGGTTTACTAGTCTTACGAAAAGTAGGCTAGATCTTAGGGAAGAAAGACCTTTTCAATTTTAGAGAGGGTTAATAATAATGGTTACAAGTTAGACTTACCTAGACATTATACTATTAGTGTTACTTTTAATGTTGCTGATTTTTTCCTTTTGATTTTGAAAAAGCTTTTGATTTGAGGATGAATCCTTTTAAGGAAGGAGGGAATGAAGCAAGCATCTAAGGCATGCCTAAAGATCCACTTCAGCTCCAAGGCCCAATTATACGAGGAAGGCTAAAGAAGCAAATGATGCAATTGGAGTTTTCATACAAAAGGGATTTACAATTGGATTGCACTAAAAAGAGCAAATGATGCATGAAGCCCAATCAAAAGAAGATTGGAGCTTAGATATCTTAAATGAAGTAATTAGCTTGATCCAATGTAGCACAACATGTTGAGGTAACCAAGGTCTAACATCATTCGGCCAAAGCAAATAATAAAGGTTCAAAATGTGTGGATAAAGAGATAAAGCCCATAAGTGAAAGTTGCTTTTAAGATTTGCTTAGTTGTCATTATCTTCCAATTCTCTTCATGATTTCTTTTCATTAATTGAATATCTTAGCCAATATTCTTAGTATCTTTTGTTAGTTTTTCATTTTTGTAACCAACTTAAAATAATGAGTTTTATACCTAAGAAGCTAGCTTGGCTAATAGTTTTCATTATTTATCTTTTCCTTATTTTATAAGGATTACTAGTTTAGCTATTTTTTAGGAGGTCAATCTCTTAGTCGAATCACTTAAAGAGTTCTTTTAGGGTTTTTCTTTAAACATTGTAAATGGTATATAAGCCTCCCATTTAGCCATATTATGATAATTAATAAATTATTTCTTTTGGTTATAAGCTTTTATAAGATTGTTTTGGTGAGATTGTTAAGTGAAGACTTGATAAATTCACAACCTTGTTGATTCTAATCTTAAATTGGCTTAGTTAATTTAGGATTTGAATTAACACAAATTTAAATCTTTATAATTTAGGTTGTTAGAAATAAGTTTTCAATAGATCTAGATGGGATTTGAAAATCAAACTTATTACACTTGATTCTTGAATAGACTTAGAACTTGTGTTGACAATATAAGTGAGGATCAATCATACCTCTTCCATATCACTAATTCACTATGGCTTTGCAAGGGATTTGCTAGGGATTAGTGAAGAATCAAAGATCTATTGCTAAATCTCTCATAAAGTTAGCTTCGGGCCATTTGCAACATTACTAGTGACAAAACTATCTATTGCTAAGGATAACGATGGATTGTTCCATCGCCAAAGTGGCGCCAAGTTGGCACCACTAAGATTTAGTGACAAAAATTATTATATCACTAAATACTAATGAAACTTCCATTTTTGGTGTTCATTATATTTAACGACGAACACTTAGGCTATTGATGGAATATTCCATCGATAACCTAAGTTAAAAAATCAAGGGTACCCCTTTCTCCTTTCTTTCTCTTCTCTCTCTCCAACCATCCATGCTTTCTACTCTCTTTTTGTCTCTCTCTATTTTTCTTCTTTCCATCGACGTCTTCCATCTTGATTGTGTTGAACATGTCGCTAACGAAGTTAAAGTCTCCCTTCCTTCTTAGCCATGATCTCACCTCCCCTCGTCAGATTTCTCCCTTATGTTGGCTAGCCATCACATCTTCCTCTTCTTTAAGGTTAGTTTGTTCCTTTTGTTTTTCATTTTATCAATTTTTGTTAATTATTAGTTTTACGAAATTAGTAGGTTTAGGGAATTATAAATTAATGGTAGTTTATTAATTAATTATTATAAGTAGTTATGAAATTTAGAATTAATTTATATTATATTAATTATTGTATATATGAATTAGGAAATTAGGAGTTAATTTATAATTTTCTTATTAATTAAATAAATACATAATTTATATATTTTCATAATTAATATTTTAAATAATTATAAATTAATTGTTGTAAAACTAATTTTATAAATAAAAATCTATATTTAATGAAGAAATTAAATATTTTATCATTAATTAAGAAATTAAGATATAATTTATAATTCTATAAATAATTACAAAATTATGAATTAAATATTAGGAAACTAGTTTTAAAATATATTTTATATTTAATGAAGAAATTAGAAATTGAGTGGTAATTTTGTTATTAATTATGAAATGAAGATATAATTTATATTTTTATAATTAATGTTATAATAAGGTTTGAAAATTGTGAATGAATTATTAATTTTGTATATTATTTTGTAATTATGTGATATATTAGAATGCAAAAAGCATAAATATAAATAAAACCGGAAATTATAAACTAGATATTAGGAAACTAATTTTATAAATAAATTGTATATTTAATGATAAAATTAAAAATTAATTAGTAATAGTGTATTTAATTGTAGTATGTTAATTTATTTAGTATATTAATTAGGAAATAATAAATTACTTAGTAAATGGGTAATTAATTATGACAATAAAAATTATTTTTGTTATATTATTTTATTTTGTATATTGCTTAGAAAATTATGAATTGTTAATAATTTTTATAATGAAATAGAAAATTATGAATTAATCATTAACTTTGTATATTATTTTGGAATTATGTGATATATAAAAATTAATTTTATAATTAATTCTGATAATTAATAAAGAAATTATGTATTAAGTATTATATGTATATTAATTATTAATTAATATGTTTAGGACATTAATTAATATTTAATCAAAATTAAAAATTATAAAATTATAAATTAGCAAATTTTATCTATTGATGTTGCATTATAATTAATTATTAAATGTTATTAGTAATTATTGAAATGTTGAATATTGGGTTATCTTTAATTACGAAATGTTATGCTTCTTATATACTTGTTATATAAATTTATAAAAATGATGATTAAATGCTTTGAATTATTGTATTACGTTGTGAAGAATGGTTGTGTTAGAATTGCATTTTCCTATAGGTTTTTACATAATATTGAGGGTTATAAGTGGAGATATATTAGAAGTGTTTTTTTATTGCAAAGACATAAATTATAGTTCTCATATCGAGGTTTTGGTAGGCTTTGATTGTTCCAAAACTCTACCAAAATTTCATTAGCTTATTAGGGTTAAGCTTTTGACACTGAATTAGAGAAGTACTCACAATAAATATGTTTACTACACTAATTTATGTTAATTATATTACAGGCGCATACAATATAAGTGTTGAGTTGTATTGATTTATGAAGAATAGTTGTGTTAAAAGTGCATTTTCTTATAGGTTTTTATGTAGTATTGGGGGTTATGGGTTGAGATATTTTTTAAGTGCTTTTTTATAGCAAGAACATCAATTATAGACCTCAAATCGTAGTATAGTATGTTTGAATTATGTTGAACACTGCCAAAATTTTATTAGTATATTAGGATTAAGCCATAGACACTCGTTTAGTGAATTACTCACAATAAGTATGAGTAATTCACTAAATTGCATTATATAATAGTTTGAAAATGCATTGTCTAAATGAGTATCATGACACGAGTCATATTTCTCTGATGCATATGTATGATTTTTTGAACTATGATATTGTTCTTCATGTGCATATTGAAATATGTGCAAATTAATATCATATAAAATATGTAATAAGGTATTTATCGCATTTGTTTGTACATGTTTATGGCATGCATTGGGAGAACTGTAAGGATATGCTTTGAAAAATTATACAAGTACATTGAGGTATATAGACCATGTTTCGTATGATACGCAATGTATTTTTGAATGGATTAGGTTCAAACCTTAAAATTACACGAAATTGAATGAAATAAAGTATCGAGAGTTGAGAATTATGAAACATAATGACAGTGGCATGTATATGACAAAATTATAGGTATAAAACATGAGTTCAGATCATAAATGGATGTATTGTAGGTCAATTAATGGGCTATTAAATTTCAAATTTTAAAGGGCATCAAAACTTTTATATTATTTGCATGCAACCATTTAGAGTATATGGATGAGAATAAGATCAAATGCCATGTAATTAATGGAGGTTTCAAAATCAATTATATGAGAATGCTAACATGGTTAAGTACCATTTAGCTAAATATATATTTGTACCTAGTTATTATTGGTGAATTAGACATGGAACCCTATGTTAAAGTAGATTTAGGTGAATTAGTTACTATGTAAGAAGTAGACTTTTCTATAATGGTTGATTATTATTCACATAGTAATACCATTAAATGGTAATAGATGTTGTTGGTTTAGTATTTTAGTCAAGTGTTATAGACGAAGCACCAATAGCTAAAGTGCAACATTGTTATAACACTTTGCATGATTTAGATAAGGAATTATGTCCTGGCTGTATTACCTATTCACAATTGTCTATTGTTGGTTGATTGTTGAACATTAAGGTAGAACATCATATGTTTAGGTGTTATGATGACATGCCAATTAATGCAAGAGTTGTTACCTGTGGATAATGTTATAACAAAGGACATTTCTAGCACGAAGAAATTGGTGCAAGGTATGGTTTTATTAGTAAAAAAGATTCATTCTTATGAGAATGGTTATATGAATTATTGGAGAGAAGATAGTGGGTTGAGTAGTTACAAGTTTTATACATTTTTGAGGTATAAGAGATCTAGCAGAGGATATTTAATGCGAAAATTGATTATTCCATACAAGAAAATGTACTAATTTTCTATCACTTCTAAATTACAAAGGTTGTATGCATCCAAAGCCTTGGCTAAAGACATGAGATGGCATGTTAATCATGTTATAGAAGAAGATGGCATGATGAGGCAATGCTTAGACTCGAAAGCTTGGAAGCACTTGGATAAGATGTATCCAACATTTACAACTAAATGAAAGAATGTAAGACCTCGTCTTTCCACATATGGTTTTCAACCATTTGGTTAGTCATAACAATAATATTCTTTTTGGCCAATAATAGTTACTTCACATAATTTACCACTATAAATGTGTATGAAAGAAGAATATATATATATATATATATATATAAAACTATGATAGTTTCAAGACCTAAGAATCTAAAGAATAAGTTAAATGATGGAGATCAAAGTGCTAGCAAGCCTTTTTAAAACCTATTATAAGGTATTGGAAGTCCAATGACTATGATAAGGGAAAAAAGGATGAAATAAGCATTATAAGGATTAGTCAAGTAGATGCAAAAGGAAATTGAAGGACTACTTAAAACCAAAACCAAACTATTTATGTCTTAATTGCATAGGAGGAACCTCAAGTTATAAGATATGAATAAAGTATCACATGGTTAAAGGAAGAAATATGGCAAGTGGTCATGCCCTCTAAAATGTTTGGTCATGTCTTAAGTGGGCAGCAGAAAACCAAAACACACGGTAAAGACTCATGGACATGCATCCAAGCACACAATCGTGTCTCAAGATAATGCTATCAAACAGTAAAGTCTAGAAATACATGGCCTTAGAACATGGTTATTCATCAAGGCATCATGTTTTGCTAAGTTGTAATCACAGTAACACACAGTCGTGTCCCATAACTGTACGTTTCAAGGGCAATTTGTTTTCTTATTTTGTTAGTTGAATTTTGAGTTCTTTTCTTTCCTATTTCGCTAGATTTGTTATCTAAAATGTGTTTCCTATTTAGATACAACTTTGTTTAGGAATTTTATACCTCTTCAATGTAGGAAACTTCACTTTGTAAGACTTTATATAAGCCATAGCCTTGTAATGAATGGACATGATCCTTAATCAATAATATTGAATTTTGGCAATTTTTATGCTTTATCTTCATGTATTCTTGGTAGAATACCAAATTAGACTTATAAAAAAGAGTGATAAACCTTTATGACATCTTTAAGATTAGGGTTTTAAGGACTTTGTTTCCTTAAGGTTCTAATATTTGATCAACAACATGATTTTTAGATTTTTGGGCAAAGAAACAGTTCCTATAAAGAGTTCTTAGGGTAAGTCTCCTAATGGGTGTCTCCTAATGGGTTCTTTATTAACTGATATTAGAACTAAATCATAGAATTAGGTCACATATCTTTTGTATATCATTTTTGTTACATGTTTTTTTTTTTCATTCTTGTATTATCTAATCTTTTATCTTTTTTAAATTCCTTCTTTTATCTAATTCTTTCTATTGGTTTTGTCATTTCTTTCCATTATGTGTTAGTCAAATTGAACACCATTAATTTTCAAATTATTGGTGTTGGATTTTAATATATATATTTTAAGTTCAAAATTCTCAATAACTATTGAGTTTCAAATTGTCATTATCGGAGTTCACATCACTTGAACTCAAAGTCTTGGTTTCATCTTTATTTTTTTAAAAAAAAAAGTTGACAAAAAGGAAGTAAAAAAAGTGAAAGAAAAGAAAGATGAGCAATCATAATTTCATATCCCAAACAAAAAGGGATATTGCTTTAATTTATTTCGAGCATAATTAAGTTGTTTGTGCTTCTTTGTGCCTATCTATACATGTTATTGTCTTTTGTGTCTTTAATTCGTTAAGTTGTGCTATTCCTTTCATATGTCCTTTGCTTCTTTGAATTTTCCTATTTTTCTTGGATCTATTAATTTAAATTTATTGAATTTTCATTTTGCCTCAACTAAGTCATGAATGTTATCATTTTTAAGATTGCTACTAATTGTTTATTACACTTGAGATTTGTTAATTTTGATTCTTTTAATACCATAAAGAAGTTTAGGTTAAGAGGTAAAAGGCAAAAGTGGTGAGATCATTAAAGGGTAAAAGCTAACAAATTGTGTGAGGTATAATTGATCATTATTTATTCAACTAAAAAACATGTAATGAAGTGTGTGAGCAACAATTTTGTTTTGTTACTAACAAAATTTTGCAAGTTATAAACATGAGTAATGAAAAAGAATCATAAGATAGTGACATGAAATAGTTCACAAAGATTGTTGTTGATTAATTTCAAAAGTTGAATGTAAGGTTGCATGGCATATAATCCTTATTGAATTCAAAATCCTCTAGACGATGTGTAATCGAGGAAGAGGAAGAAGATGATTTAAAATGGGAGGAATTAACATCCAAGGTAAGAAAGCTACTTCCAAAAGAGATAGCAACCTAAGTGGCATCAAGATGAAAATTCTTAATGAAAATTTGTACTTCTAAAGCAAGAATGATCCATAATTGTACCTGGAGTGGGAATGAAAGGTTAAGCTTGTGTTCAATTATCATGAGTACTCTAAGGAGAAGAAGGTGAAGTTAGTAACTATAGAGTTCACTAACTATGCAAGCATATGGTGTGATCAATAGGCAAAGGCATAAAGAGAGACCTATTAGAACATGGGACGACTTGAAAGTGGCAATGCATAAAAGGTTTATCCTTAGCCATTACTATCATGTCTTATATAGAAAACTACAAAGTTTAACATAAGCTTTTGAGAATATAGACAACTACTACAAGGTGATAGAGTTAGCCATGATAAGAGCTAAAGTGAAGGAGGACCATGAGGCTTAAACGAAAGATTGCTGACATTATTTAGGTGCAAAATTATGTGGAGATGGAGGAGCTCTTACACAAAGCTATTATGGTCAAGAAACAACTCAAATCTAAATGAGCCAAATCCATTTTTTTTATCAAAAGCTAATTGGAAGGACAACAAAGCCATCACAAATCCAAAGAAAGAGATAAAGCTAAAAGATTTGATTAATACTCCAAGAGGTAAAATCAAAACCAAAATACCTTTTAAATCATATGATGTGAATTGTTTTAAGTGCCCAAGGTATAGGCATATCACTTCTCAATGCTCAAATAAAAGACCATGATCTTATTGGACAATGGTGATATTAAGTGTGTTAGCTCAAGCAATGATGAAATCCCACCATTGGAGGATTGTTTGAATGTGGAGATCGAAGGTCCCATTCAAGGTGAGATGTTAGTTGTCAAAAGAGCATTGAGTGTACAACTAAAAGATGATAATAAGGAGCAACATGAGCATTTTTTCCATGCTAGATGTTATGTGAAAGGCGTACCTTGATTATTAACGAGGGGTAGTTGAACCAATGTTGCTAGTACATTATTAATAGAAAAGGTTTGTTAAAGATTTAAGCATCATTCTTCACCTTTGAATGAACTTGTTAAAAAAAATGTTATTTTTAAGTGGGATGATGTGCATGGGTAAGTTTTTAATACTTGGAAATAAAAGTTGACTAATACATCTATTGTCCCTAGGCACCAAGAAGGGGGGGTTGAATTGGTGTATAAAAATTTCAACAACAAAGAAAAGGGGAAGAAGAAAGAGTGGAATGGAGACAATCGACTTATAGTGGTTCGAGTATAATTGACCCTACGTCCACTCCCTAATTAACCAATTGGGTATTTCACTATCTCAAAGTGTTTTCAAACTCACACCCAACTTGTTCAACTTGTGTTTTGATGGCTAACACAACCTTACAACAATGTGTTTTTAGGCTTTGATGGCTAACACAACCTTACAACAATGTGTTTTTAGGCTAACACACAACCTCACTCAAGTGTTTCACTAAGCTCACACTTAAACCTTTCTTGAAGTGTTTTTACAGGCTAACACTATAACCTTATAATTTGGTGTTTAATGCTGACACCTAACAATTACAAATTCATAAAGAAAATGAAGGAAATGAGTAGCAAAGATTGGGAGCTTTAATAACTTGTAATAAATTCCTTAGCAACCTTATTCATGGTTGTTTGGTGGTGTATTTATAGCCAAACTTCACCAAAGAGATGTTGCAGATCATAGCTCATCAAATCTTTGAGACATGCTAGACAGATTTTGTATTAAATGCTTGTCAAGATGAAATTGTGGTCACTACTGCCATTTCGCCGTCGCAAAATCCAAATTTCTTAAGGGAAACCCTATTTGTGTCTAACGGCTAGTCCACATGGTAGCTTCTTATTAGTTCACTAAGAAAATATAGCCGTTGTCTTTTACCTACTTTTAGAAGTTGCGGTTGCGAGTTTTCTTATCCAGGACATGATAGGGGATGCGAATCCATCTGTCAAAGTAGTCATCTTTCTTCCTCAGGATTCGCAATCGCTACCAATAAGATGCGTTCACGAATTTTAACTTTCAATAGTCTTCTAGGACACTTGTTGTGGACTTACTTCCCTTTTGAGGTACTTTGAAATTCGCGGTCGCGAATAGGGCGTGATATTCACCGCGAATTTGTCTGTCACATTTTGGCTTTTTCTTTTCCAAAGGTCACGACCAAGAATGGCTCCGCGATTTCGCCTGCTTGAATTTCAGCATGCCTTAACACTTATCGCGGTCGCGAATCCTAGATTGCGGTTGTGATTTACATGTCACTTTGGAGTTTATCAACTCCTTTCATTTCTTCTTAAGAGATTTATTTATTTCTGTAAAATCAACACTTATTTGAAACATTAATGATGATCAATCTTCTTTGTCAAGATCAAAAGAGGTTCAAAACTTAGTCCAACAATCTCCCCCTTTTTGATTTTGACAACCTAGATTGATCCAAAGTGAAAAATAAGTGCAGAAAAGTAAAATTGAATCAAAGATTTCTAAGTGTAAAGTTAAGTTGTTTCGTAATAGTTGCTCCCCCTCAACTTATGCACTTACTTACTTACTCCCCCTTAAATAGTTCTCTCATTTGCATTTTATAATTTTTCACTTGAATCTTATCTTATTTTATCCCCCCCCCCCCTTTGGCAAGATAAAAAAGAGTAGATAAGACGAAAGATAAGTAAAGGGAAATTTAAGCATAAGTAAGAACAAGAAGCAAAAGTATATAAGGAATAAACATTGATCATAAAGATAAAAGTAATTGTTTAACAAAGAGATGCAAAAAAGAACAAACTTTTATAGATAGACTTAATATGAGATCACAAGTTTGATTACAAAAGGTAAACAAAGAAAAAACAAAGTACAAAAGCTAAAAAATCACTATCGTATCTAGATGAGTCATTCGCAGTCTCTTGTAGGCCACCTTCAGCCTCATCTCCATCTTCCACACCTTGATCCCCATCTTGTGTATCATCAAATTCTGTAAAATCGGGGAGGTGGCATAGAGGAATCGCAAGTTTTTCCTAAAGATCCACCATGTCGTTGTGGAGGTGGGAGAGGAATAGAGATCGTCTCTTCATCATCCGCATAAGCTTATCAAGCTTGTTGTTGATGGTGGAGAGCGATATCTTTGCCTTTGGCTTTAGTGAAGGAGGAGCAGAAGGGACTGAAGAAGGAACATCTTCAAGGTGGAGGCGCTTCCTCTTAGATGCGTGAGAGCTCTCCAGTCGTTGTGCACCATAAGCACCAAGTAGATAGGCATAGGAGTCAGGGTGTATCGCTATGGCATTGACGAGGTAGGTGACATCCAAATAGTTCTATGAAGGCAAATACTTTTTGGTGAGAAGCTTTTCCTTCTCCTTGTCTAGAGCGCCCACTTAGCGATAGATCACGGTGACATGCGATGGAAGCAAGAATTGACTCTTTGGCTTGGTGCTTATGTGAATCAACTGATCCACTAGATACCTGTCGGTCTGGATAGGTTTGTTCTTGACTAGGCAAAAAAGAAAACCAAGATCTTTCTGAGAGACTTTTTCATTCCCATCGCCCCTTACATTGATGGAGAATGTGATTATTCGATGGAGAATCCAGAATGGTAATGTCTTGATATGCTTTGCCAAGGAAGACCGTGGGTCGTGCTTAGCCTCTATCGAGATCTCTGCGCAAAATTT
>CATIWR010022665.1:0-46967 GCA_949677035.1 Omphalea diandra | reverse complement strand
ATCTATATATAAATATATATAGATTATATATTTTTTTTTTTTTGCCCCTATATATTTTTTTTTTATATATATATATATATATATATATATATATATATATATATATATATATATATATATATATATATATATATATTCTACCTCCTCATTTTCTTTCTTTTTTTTCTTTCTTATAACACAATCCATCTCACTCACTTTCTCTCTTTTTTTTTTCTTTCTCACAAATCAACTTATGAAGATGATTCTTCTTGGTATAAATTGGTCTTTTGCCTTGAACAGGTATCTTTTATTCTTCTTGTTATACTTTCTTTTTTAAAAAAAATAAAAGAAGGTCTCTTTTTTTCTCGATTTAATTTTTTTTAACACATGAACTTGTGAACATGCTAATTTAGAGAATTCATGATTGTATTTTCGACAATTGTATATCCTATCAATCAATTTTTTATAGCAAATTATGTTTTATGAAATTTAAAAATTAAGAAATGGGGCTTGAAAAATTACACATATCAATCTTAATGTATACTTTTTTTTTTCTCTTTAATTTTCTTATTAGTTATTATGCTATAAATTATATGTGTAATTTTTTTTATATTGTGATAGTTGATTATCTTTTGTGTGATTTTTAATATAGTTACGAATAAATTTCTCAAAAGAAAAGCTCCCATTAAAGAACCTTTTGCAAACAAGGAAGCCACTATGAATTGTGGTAGTTCTAATACTTTGATGAAGCCTCATTTAGAAATTAACTTAGAAGATCTTCCTTCAAATCCTGGATTACAAAGAAAAATTTTAGATTATCATCCTAATGATCGTGACAAGATAAGAATGGTTTATTTGCAAAAAGGGCCTTGTCAAGCTTTTGATCATGATTTTTCATTAAAAAAAAAGGGAAATATTTAGCGCCAATTTGTTTCATCTTAGTTTAAGGAATATGGCAATTGTTGATATTAGAAATCAAACAAGTGGTGATACTTTTATTACTAATGGTTTAACAATTAGAGATTCATATAGAAGGTACAAATAGTGCTCATAACAAAGCTTTGAAGAAATGTCAAGATTTGATGAATCAAAAGCAACATATTCAAATTGCTTAGGCTAGATAATCCAATCAAGCTCAAAGGGACTACCAAATTTAATTAACTGCAATGGTTAATTGTATTCAATTCCTTTTATGCTAGGGATTAGCTTTTCGTGGTCAAGGGAATAGGAAGGTTCTAGCAATAATGGAAATTTTCTTCAACTTTTACAGTACTTGGCTAATCATAATAAAGAAATCAACAATATTATTTTAGAAAATGCACATGGTAAACTTAAGGTTATTTCTCTACAAATTTAAATGGATATTGCACATGTCATTGTAATTGAAACCATTAATATTATAATTAATGATCTTTAAGGTGGGTTGTTTTCTATTCTTGTTGATGATTCTTGTGATAACTCTGTTAAAGAGCAAATGGCAATTGTTTTGCAATATTTGAATACAAAAGGATGTATGTTTGAATGCTTTATTAGTATTGTACATGTAAGTGACATAACCCTTTTATCATTAAAGCTTGCAATAGAGGCATTATTTTCAAAGTATGGCTTGAGTTTATCATCTCTAAATGGGCAAGGTTACGATAGAACTAGTAACATGCAAGGTGCAATTAATGGTTTGAAAACTTTGATCATGAAAAAAAATAGTTCTACATATTATATTCATTGTTTTGCTCACCAATTGCAATTAGCACTTGTAGAACTGGTAATGAATTATGTGCAAATTGCCTTGTTGTTCAATATAGTCTCAAGCTTGTTAAATGTGGTTGGAGCTTTTTGCAAAAGAAAAGATATTCTTTGCGAAGTATAACTTGAAAAGATTGTTGAAGCATGTAAAAATAGTGGAATCTCAAATAGTCAAGGTTTACATCAAGAAACTTCTCTTCAAAGGCTCAGTATCCATGTTGAGGTTCACATTATAGTTCATTAGCAAATCTAATTAAAATTTTTAACTCTGTTGTTGTTGTTATTGAGATAATTTGAAAAGAAGGTATAAGTTAAGAGCAAAAGGGTGAAGCATATACCCTTTTTGAATCTATTCAATCATTTGACTGTGTAATCAACTTGCATATGATGACAAATATATTGGGAGTCATAAATGAATTATCACAAGCATTACAAAGAAAAAATCAAGACATCATCAATGTCATTGCTTTGGTTAAAGTGTCTAAATAATGACTCTAGACGATGAGAGATAATGAGTAGGAGTCTTTATTTAGTCTTTATTTGGTGAAGTTTCTTTATTTTATGAAAGACACAATAGTGATGTTCCAAATATGGATGATATTTTTGTCATTCGAGGATAGTCACGTCAAAATTCCCAACAAATGATAAATTTACATCATTATTAGGTTGAATTATTCTATACTTTGATTGATATGCAATTACAAGAACTTAACAATTAGTTCACCGAGGTTAATACAAAGTTGCTTCTTTATGTATCATGTTTGAGTCCAATTGACTTTTTTTTGTGCTTTTGACACGTAGAAATTAGTTATTCTTGCTCAATTTTATCCTTATGATTTCTTTGCAACCAAATTGATAATTATACTATTGAAATGAAATCTGATGATAGATTCTCAAAGTTAAGAGGTATTAGTGATCTTGCTAAAAGATTAGTTCAATAAAAAAAAAGCATATCACGTACCATTTAATGTATTCACTTATGACATTAGCTTTGATTTTGCCAAGTGCTACTACAACTGTGGAAAGAGTATTTCATAATGAAATTAGTGAAGAATAAACTACGAAATAGAATGTGTGATTCAAGGATGAATGATTATTTGATCACATATGCTAAAAGAGATATCTTTGTTAATGTTGATAATGAGAAAATTCTTCAACGTTATCAAAATATAAAGCCTCATAGAGAACAATTTAAAAGGTTAGTTATTAATTAGTTTATTACATGTAATTTCATTGTTATATGTTTTATGTTGAGTATTTTCTAAGATTTCTTATATTGTTGTTTATAGGTGTATCTTAAAACAATTCAAGGATACTAGTATAGCAAGAAAATTTTAAAACTTGTAAGGTATGTTGACATTATATTTTGAAGTTCAAATGAAAGTTTTATTTTTTCTTTTTTAGCATTTGATGTTATTCTTTAAGTACATTATTCTAGCCTTAATTATTGTTAGTATATTTTAGGCATTAGTTTATTTTGAATGAAATATGTCTAATGTACCACGATGAAGTAAAGTTTGCCCCTCCTGAATTTTTCTTTTTGGCTCTGCCCCTGTTCAAATTGATAAGTTAGTAAGTTGAGTGCCAATAGTAGAGAGTATGATTATATGATAAAGGATTTTTACAATGGAAAATGTAATTTGGAGGAGCATATTAAATAAGGAGAGGGGTGAAGTAAAAAATGTGTAAAGGAATTGGAATGGGTAGTAGTGTTTCAATCCAAAAATTCAACAATGGAGGTTGGTTCCCAACTCCACCGGTCATCATGAACACCATAAACTAGGATCGTCTAAGGCTTAAGAACCAAGGGACAGTTCGAGAATTGCACAATTTATTGTGTAATGAAGATCCCTCCATTGTTTTGTTGGAGACAAAGTTAAGGAGCATTCAAATGAAAGGCTTAAACAATAGATTTTCAGAGTTCTTTTTTGGAAATTTTATTGTTGATTATGAAGGTGTTGGTAGATCAAAGAGTGGCGAGCTGTCTGTCCTATGAAAGAAGCATATGGAACTGACTTTGGTTTCTCTCTCATCATAATATCTCTTTTAAAGTACATGATAAGAATTTAAACCAGCAATAGGTGTTATCAAGTGTGTATGGATGGCCTAAATAGAGGTTGAATTGTGAATTACTGAAAAAGATTCAGTGTGGCGCAACGAAACTATGGTTATAAAGAGATTGTATAGGAATTCAATTTAATAGATTTAGGTTTTGCGGGAAGGAGGGAGTTTACATAGGCAAATGGATAGTGTAACCAAGCTAACATATGAGAAAGAATCAATAGTGCTCTAGTAAATGAAGCTTTGTTGTCTTTATTCCCTTCAGCTAAGATGCATCATCTCCTATGTACTCAATTCGACCATAATCCTTTGAAGATTTTTCGATATTACAAGATGGGGCTTCCGATAATAAAAAAAGAATAAGGCTTTTTTTGCTCTAAAATAATGTGGCTTCAACACCAGAAGTGTGACGATATGGTGAAACAAGGGTGGGGGATGGATGGGAGGGGTTTGAGTGTGATGGAAAAAATAAATCATTATGGCATTATTCTTAAAGATAGGAATATAAGGTGTTCGACAATGTGAATTGTAGACTGAGGGAGCTTAGAGAGCAATTGATGAACTTGTAGAACAAGGACCCAACGGAGGACAACATCAATTTGTGCAAACAGTTAGAACATAAAATGTAAGAATTTTTGAAAAAGGAAGAAATTATGTGGTGTCAAAGATCAAGGTTCAATGGCCCAAGGATGGGGATAAGAACACCAATTTTTTTCATACAAAAGCTAACCAGAGGAGGAAAAGAAATAAAATTGAACAAATTATTAAGGATGAGGAAAGGGTATATAAAAGTGAGGGGGAGATAGCCGACATTATGACATCCTATTTTTAGGAGATTTTTTAAATCGGTTGCCCCTAGAAACATTCACAAGGTGTTAGATATAGTTGAGTCCAAAGTAACCTCAAACATGAATGTCTTATTAACTAATCTTTATAAATCTTTGAAGCAAATGCACCCATTGAAGGCACCTGGACCAGATGGTACGTCTCCTCCTTTTTTAAAAATTTTTTTTGGCATATCGTACATGTTGATATTATTGCTACCGTGCTTGATATATTAAACAATGGGCAGGATCATATGTGTCTTAGTCATACCTTTATTATCTTGATTCCTAAGTTTAAAAATCCCGAATTGATAAAGATTTTAGACTTGTTAGTTTGTGCAATTTAATATGTAGAATAATATCTAAAATTATTGCTAATAGACTAAAATTGATTTTGCCTCTGGTGATTTCTTTCATCTAAGGTGTTTTTATCCCAGGTATATTAATCATAGGCATTTCCATGGTAGCTTTCTAAATTTTTTGTTCAATTAAAAAAAAAAAGACCATAAGGAATAAGAGTAGCTTAACATTAAAATTGGACATGAGCAAGACATTCGATAGGGTACAGTGACATTTTTTTAGATCAATTATGGAAAACTAGGTCTTGCTAATTCTTGAAATGACCTAGTTATGCATTGTGTCACTTTTGTATCGTATTGTTTATTGATTAATGGTTTGCCATAACAAAGATTTATCCTAAGAGAATTCTTTGTCAAGCTCTCCCTTATTTTTTTCTAATTTGTGCAGAAGATCTCTCAGCTATGACATCGGATGCTGAACCTTAAGAGTGAGATCCATGGTTTAGAGTGGCAAGATGAGCACTTCCAATTTCACATCTTTTTTGTTTATTCACAAGAGCAACCATGGGAGTGGGACAAGATTCGTGGGGATTCTTAATGCCTATGAAAATATATCAAGTCAGAAGATTAACTTGGATAAGTCTGAGCTTTCTACTAGATAAATGTTATTGATGATCACTTGAACAACCAGTGATACAAACTTTGAGTTTGATGCTCATTGGTAAATTGTAAGAATTATTTTTTTATATTTATTTTATTTTATTTACAATGAAATATCTAATATAATGAGTTACTGTAAAAATATTATAATGTGAGTAGTCCAATGATAAATTTTAAAAAAAGTATTAATAAGTGATTATTATTAACATTTCTCAAGGTAAATAATATAGTGATTGAAACTCTGAAAATTATTTTTAATAAAATAAATGAATAGACATCATTATGGTGGCATGTCCAAATTTTGGTAAACGATGGGGCATCTCTTATTATCAAGGTTTTAAAATTTGGTTTAGTCTTTAATTAGATCAAGGTAAAGAATTACGGATCAAAAATTAAATCAGAGTCAAATGAATTATATTTAATTAATAATTTAATATTATATATTTTATTAAAAACATCATAATATAAATTATGTATAATGTATATTATACATATATGAATTTAGTGATAAATATGAAATATTTCATAAAAAAAATTTCAACATAAAAATTTTTATCTATATATATAATGATTACAGAATATAAAATAATTATTTTAATTTTTCAAAATAATAAATACTATTTTAGTATATAATTTTAATTTTTAAAAAAATTAGCCTAAAAAGTTTTTTTAAAAAATTAAAGCAAACCTTGAGTCAATCCAATCTAGGTCACCTAAGTCATTGAATTTTAATTGAATCGGTTATGTTTTAATTGAAAATTTTCTATTTTGAATTTGAGAACTGACTAAAGGAGAATTCTATTTGCAACCTCTTATTATTTTTTTATACTCACCATAAAATTTTATAAAATATATTATTTGTATACTGTAAATAAATGACTTTTTTACCCTTATTACTTATGTACAATTTTTTTATATTATTAAAACTTCTTTCACTGTATAAATTAACTAAAATTTAAATATAACCCTTTTATATAATTAAAATTTATCATGTTCTATAAATTTTTCTTATTAAAAGTTTATCATGCTCTATAAATTAACTAAAAAAAATATTTTTATTTTAGGTATTAATGAATACAATCGCACTAATACTCCTATTGTGTGCAATTGACACAATATCGATATGATTATACTTAAAGATAAGAAGGCTCATATGTTGATCGTATTAAAATCTTTGAATCACTATGTCTTCATGTTGTAAATGTTGCTATGCAAGAAATAATCAATTTATATGGTTTTTTAAATGATGGATATTATTATAAGATATTTGTAGTTGTGGAGAAAGTGAAAAATAAAGATTTTAAGGTGAAAATGGATTTTGTAATTGAAAAAGTATTGTAAAATTTTTTTACGATTGGAAAAAAAAGAATTGTAAAAATTAAAAGGGTAAAAAGAAAAAAGAGGATTGTAAAAATAAAATTTTAAATAAGAAGAGGTGGTAAAAGGAAGATGATATAAAAAGAAAATTTGGATTGTAAATAGAGTTTTTTTCCCCTACTCAAATAGGCCGAATGCCAATTTTTGAGTTTTTGGGCCTAAAAACGTTGCTCACTAGAGACGCCGAGCTTCTGATTTATATAAAACACTGTGTCCCGCAGAGAAAGCTTCTGACGACAAAACCCAAATCAAATGATTTTATTTACCAACACATGCAAACATGTGCCTTCTTTAACTAAAAGTTCGGCTCGCTAACGTCGTTTTGTCACTTTCCATACAACAAATTCCCACAATAAAACCATAAAACAAGTTAGCAGTTACGTAGCATCAACATCCACGTGAAGAAGGAAGTAATTTACCAGGAAATTTTTTTAAAAAAAAATCTAATATGCTCAATCATTAACAAAGAATAATGTAATTAAATTTTGAAGGGAATTCTTTTTTTAAAAAAAATTATTGGCTAAACAAGAAACCCCTTTCCTTTTCACATTCTTTAACCAACCCCAAAACTAAAGGAAACAATGTAAGAGTAGACAATCTGCCCTGTGAAATGAATCCGTTAGCAAAGCTCTTATTCCATCACCATTTACAAGTGCCATACCTCTCCAAGCTGGAAAAGAATCGCGGCCAGAGCCAGAAAATATTACATAAGAATTCTTTAAATTTTCTCTCTCCCTTGTCATCAACTTTTTACACAATAATAACAGAAAATACACAAAGAAATCATCCTTCTCCAAACCCCACTAGTCCATGTGTTTTTTAGACGAGAAGGAATGTCTCTGGCTGCTGCTGTTTGTGCTGGTGCTTGGCTTGCTGTTGGGACCAATAAGCATGTGCAGTTAGGACCCTGTCCAAGAGTGCTTGGGGGACAGGCTCTCCCCTCCTTTGTTGAGGAGATATCCTGGCAGTATGCACAAGTGTTTTCCATTTATCCTGCATAACACAAAGATACTAGTCAAGACCAAAACCACTAAATCCACGTGATGATACCCATTAGAGCAATCTTTCAGGAAATACAAAGAACAACTCATCTTTGCTTTTTGGCATGCTGACAAGATTCAAATACTTGCATAAATCACAGGGGAAAAGTGGGGATTAGGAAATTTGGTAAAGGGCATGTTAGTAATGAGGAGAGAAGAAAAATGTAGAGTCAAAGTTACAGAAGAGGCATCGTGTAAGATTAGAATTTAAGAGATTCCTTGTGGGACAGTTGTCACTCCACAGATAAAGAAGCTACATTGACCAAAAAAGGTATTAAAGTTAGTGCCTCAAATCATTTACCTGTTACACAACATTTACCTGTTACACAAGCAACTACTTGTTGAAGAGATTGAACCACATGCCCTAAAGGGACATGAGACAACACTATGAAGTCTGATATTTTCTTCTTAATAAAAATGCTAGATTCAAAAATATAACGGTCTGGAAACAATCAAGCAGACCTCTAAAGTAGCAAGTGTATATTTTTAAAAACAATAAAATAATCGTAGGAAAATAGAGAAACATTTAAAGATCATATGTGCCAGAACAGTGAATGCCAATCTAACTCACCTTCAGATCCACATAAGTACGATGCTTTGCATTGTCGAAAGCACGCAGTTTCACATCTCGCCATCTGCGGACCAACAAACCCATTTTTTTTCATTTTCTTAATTGAATTCAAAAATGATAGAAGAGGGCATGACAATATTTCAATATATTAAGTTTGCAATAAGATAGCTACTATACAGCTAAGGGGTTGATTTGAATAAATATTTACCCGGCTAATCAAGACAATAACTAATTAAGGATTTAGATATAAATGTCTCAAACAGCCTTTCCTGGTTCCTTCAGCCATGTATCATCTGGGAAATAGACATACCTTCCAGTTCCAAGTTTCTCAACGGCTTGTACCAATGCTTCTACTTCAGCAACAGAGAAAGGTCGACGAATTCGGCGCTGCACAATCTCAGGTCGCTTGGATTTCCGGTGTGCAGGAACCACAGCTAGTGCCTCTATATTCATTGCTGGTACAGGAACCAACGCTTTTGAATCACTTGAGTTTTTGTCAATTGACATGTCTGTGGGAGAGGGTGCTGAATCATGGTCACTTTCAATGAAAGTCCCTAAATTAGACACTTGAGGATCAGGAGAAACAGCACAAGTAGCCTGATGTACCAAACTGGGAATTGGTAGGTACCTAGTGAAAGAACTTATGCGTCAGCACAAAATTTGATTATTTAGATCTTTAAAGGAAAAGGTCAAGCAGACCATTCACAACACTTGTCTCATTGTTCACAAGTTTCAAAATTCATAAAAATATGAAATCATCATTTGACTTCATAATTTGATTCTTTTCAACACCAAATCCTATTTCTTCAAAATTCATAACATTTGCCCATGCCATCCACTGAAAAAATCACAAGCTCTGCAGAAAAGTTTTAAAGAGTGTAAAATTCCGCCCCCCCCAAAACTATAGAAGTTGACTTCCAAGGTCTGAAACAAATTCAAGTCCCAGCAAGTTAATCTCTGGACATTTTTGTTCTCAAATAGGTTTTCTATGAATGATAGAGAACTCAATTTTTGAATAATATTTTGTGACAAATAATGAAGTGGATGCAAGGAAAAAGAAAATTATTGTAAAAAATGATCCTTAAGACAGTATAATATGAACGCAGCCAACTAACAAGAAACAAGTTCAAATTATCAACAGGTCAGTACTTTTAATCACCTGCTCACAGGCTGTGGTGTGTCACCAGGAAGCAGAAAGGAAGAATCTCCAGGGCGGCGCAGAGAAGGGGGAGTTCGGGAAGAATTAGGCTCTAGGCTAAAACCCAATGCATCCAATTGGTTATTGTGACAAATTCCAGTCTGCAATAAAGTCTTATTGTCATCCCGAACCTTCTTTCCCTGAAGAAGTACACCAACACGTAATCCACCTCCAAGTATAGCAGTCACAGCCTCCATAACAGTCCTCTGGAGCAATTAATTATTATCAGAATGCATGCCAGAGATCAAGCACCTTTTTTCTAGTCAAAAATACCTAACGTGAAATGGTTCATCACAGAGTTGGCAATAACCTTCAAACAATGCATTTCATACAAAAACACAAACATAGATACTGACAAGTTTTCACCCTTTACAACAGAAAATGAACAATCTAGGAGTCCCCAATTGTCAGTTGCACATGAGATAAATTGACAAGCACGCCAATGCAATTTCTTCTTTAACATCTAGCAATATGTGCAATGCTGAAATAGCTAAATAAATTACATTGAATGATCATTAAAAAATTGTACCTTCAATAAACCTACAGTTGCACTGTCTGGAATCTCAATAAAAAGCTCTGGTACCTTGAAAGACTTTATCCTGAGCTTCACTGAGTAAAAGGAAATACACCTTGGTGTAAGAACCTCTCTGAATGTCAGACACCAATCAAGTCAAAAGAGTACATATTAATCACTCCATCAAAGGTTCTCATACCGTGAGAATCCCTAGGTTGGAATGAATTGTGCTGACCTGCAACAGAAGATGAGGCCCCAGTAGCTGCATAACAAATTGAGATAACTCAGTAAAAGATTATAAATGACAATAAATTATTGATGCAGTTTTAGTATAAAATAAGAAATAGACCTCCATGCATCTTCAGACAGGAACCAGCATCATTTCCATCACTGCCCTTCTGAGGTGAGTTGGAAACAAATTCACTACTAATTCCTTCAGAATTTGATTGTGAACTATAGCCAAAATGTTTCCTCTTTTTGAAAGGATATAATCTTTCAGATCTCTGATATTTGTAATAGTTCTTCCTGTTGTGGTAAACATGCTTTGAATCACCACCATCTGCATACACCAAAACAAATTCCATTTTAAAACCACCAAATCTTTACTTGAATAACGTGGCACATAGTGATCACATAAAACTTAGAATGACAATATATTAAAATCATGAAAGCAACCATTTACCAGTGTTAGAAAGCATTGGATCCTTCAACCTTGGAGCTACTTTCCAGTATTTAGAAGCCAAAATTTTCCTTATCCTTCGATCTCCAATACGTGGAGCTGGCCTAAAGAACTTTTTGGTCATGCTAGGGTGAGTACACCCAGAGGAGTTATCATCATCATCTCTACTATCTACATTTACATCATCCCCATTCACGGGATAAGAACTATGGGAAATGTGGTTCCCACAAAAAGGTACCTTGGCACTACTATCTGAGCTGACAAGCGAAAGAGGTTTCCCATCCCAGACTGCTGGATCCTCAAAACTGCACATGTTAGCTACAGGGCCATTTAACACCTTTTTAGGCTCGTCTTTTATTAGGTTTTTAGTTTCACCCTCTAGTTTATAGCCAGAGTAGCCTACCTCTACCTTGCTAGCAAAAGTTCCCATTTCATTCTTACTTTCATCATTCACCAGCTTCTCAGCGTCAAACCTCTCCCCATTTTCAGAAGCAGCTGCTGCAGAAGCTAATCCTAAATTGAGGTCATTCTGAGCATAATATTCTTGGGAACAATCATTTCGTTCATCACCTCGCGAGACAAGCTCAGAAACAAAGAAGTTCCTACCTGGGCTTCCTTGATCATGAGCTTCAACTTTCATATTTTTTTCGTCTTGCCATTCATTTTTTACAGTATTATTGACAACCATGCAGTGATCTTTGTCCACTGAGGTATTACTAGAACTAGGAGTATTTTCTTTCTCAAGCAATAAGTTTCCAGCAACAATGGCTAATAAATCAAATGCACATATTTGATTCTCTTCAACTGTCTTCTTAATGGAGCGCCTCCTCTATTCAAAACAATTAAGTATACATACAGATAAGATATTTTCTTTCAAAGAAAGAAAAAAAATGAACCACCAAAAAGGAACAATCAGCAAGAGAAGCACAGAATAATACATTACCCTAGCTGATCTGCTAGCTTGGGGTATGGGAGGAACTTGATAGCCAATGAATCCGTAGTCTAACCTCTTCTGCAACACCATATCTCAGAGATCATACCAATAAGGATACATGACACACAGAGAAACAGAATTGCAGGTTCTAATTTGGAAATGCAAATCCTGCCAATCACTTGAGCTCACAGAACCCAAAGTAAGAACCTGATAATTGACATAAAATGAAAGTATCAACTCATGTCTTATTTCATGATTGTGGCAATCGTAAATAAGACCAATTATAAAAATTCCATGACTGCAAATTCAGCAACGGAACATAGAATATTAGACCTCTAGGGACAAAATGACTCCCTCCATCAGATCATAGCCAAAAGCAAAAAGAAAATCATGAGACAGATGATGGTAAAAATTGGTACAGTGAAACCCATCCACCAACACCAAACAAAAGATTAATCCTTTAAACTCCTAAAAAGCGTTGTAACAGAAAAGAAAGAGGAGAAATGGAAAAATCACAAACACTATTATCTGCTAGTGCACAATTCTGTGGCTGGAAAAATCAAAATTCTTGATTTTGGTAATGAACTGGCACTATAGAAAATGGATTAGCAACATTTCTTCATAACTTGGATATCTGATCATGATTTTGAGACCATTATACCTACCGTCCCAATTCAACCCACAAAGAATAAAGAGTACGGAAACAGAAAAATACAAGAAAAGGGTAGAATTCCATAATCAGATCCCCGTGATCTAACCAAACCAACTAGTGCACAACAGAAAATAACCAGATCGACCAGAAAAACATAAAATCAACTAAAATTTTATGAAGAGAAAAAGAATGACAAATTCTGGGCATAACAAGCAAAAAATGCCGAACCTAAAAATTTAAAAGGAAACGTAAAAAAAAGACTTGATGTCATGCTTTAAAATCAGGGAGAACCCAAAACAAAAAAGTCATATCCAACAATTCTTTACTCCATGATCAAAATTCTCAGTTTTAACTAATGAAAAGATTTAGGAAAAACAATCTAAAACCACAACAAAACCCTGATATGGAGGATTCAAGTAAGAGAAAATAAAAGGAAATAAAGCAACAGTTAAGACACTTGTGCAGGAAATTGTGGAGAATTCAGACCAAAATAAATTCAGAAGATCTAAAACCGTCAACAAGGATCCACCTTGAAGAAAAAAAAAAAAGAATAAAAATATGCCATAAATTAGAATATTTATATAATCAAACCTTTTTAATGAATAAATTGTATAATTTGGAAAAAAAAATATAATTAAATCTCTCGGGAAATCAGATCAAATCAGTTAAAAGTATAATTTTGGATGACGAAGCAAATCCATGAAAAAACACAAAAGAAAACGGAATAAAAAAGTAATGAATCCAAATATCCAAGAAAAGTAGAACACACCCACTTCACATTTATGAAAAAAATGGAGCAAAAACCAAAAAGTTGAAAACTTGGAGTCATTTAACATTCTGGGTATGAATGTTCCTCAAATTCCTTGTTCCCATATTTTCCAGGAAACCAAACAAACTGCTATACATCAAAACAAAGTGCGGTGGGGGGAGGAAAAATCCCCCCAAAAAAATAGAGACCAAAAGCACAAACTTTCTTGCAATTCAAGAACCAAAATTTACTTCTCACCTGTTATCAACGGATTTCAGAATCCAAGATTGAAACTTTGTCAGTTAGAAACCGAAATTCTCAGGATTTTTAGATAAATGTAGAGATCAAACAAGAAAACCCAATTCCCTTCCCATTCACACACCACTTACCTTCATTTTCCTTCATTTTCTATCCCATATTTTCTCGAGAAAATGTTGCCTTTCTCTCTCTAAAAAACAAATTCTTTCTCTCTATAATTTTTTTTTTCCTTGCTCTCTGATTGCAAAACCTCTGAAACCACCCCTCCTTTTGCTTAAACCCCAGGTCTTATACCATTGACAACCCCTTACCGGCCCTACAGGTAACTGCTTCGAAGTGTACCGGCTATATCCTGTTACCTAAAACCACCTAAAGACCGGTTCTTCCTTACTGGCTGACCCACTAGTGTTTTTGTGGGTTTAAGGTTTTGACACGTGGATTCAGAAGTGGCATCCTGTGGCTGGCTCTTATCCTTAGCTTCGAGAAAAACGCTGGTTCACTAGAGAAGGAACTTTGTCTTTGTTTCTTTCATATATATATATATATATATATAAATTTTTGTAGGGCACACCCATTTTGAATTTTGTTTTTGCTATATTTGATGTTGGATGGATTGGACTAAATAAATGATAATTAGTAATTAGCAAGGCAAATTTTTTTTTTCTATAAGTATTGAATGAATTATACAAAATGGAACCAGACGACCAATTAAACTAATTAAATTAAAAATTAGATCATTTATTTAGTTTTGGATCAATATTTAAAATTAAAATTTTTACTTATTATAAATATATTTTACAATATTTTTTTAATTTTCAGAATTTCTTTAATAATATTTTTTAAATTTTTTATTATTAAATTAATTAAATCAAATCAATAAAATTTATCAAATAAAAAATAATCAGCAGATCTATTTAATCTCTTTAATTTTAAAATATTAATTTTAGCACTAACTTAACACACCAACCTAACTTTAATGAAGTGCAACTAATTCCAATCTAATATATAAATCAAATTTTTTTACATGAAGGTATGCATTAAGATTAATTTTTACTTTATATATAGAGAGAGAGTC
The DNA here is from genome assembly GCA_949677035.1 of Omphalea diandra. NCBI lineage: Eukaryota > Viridiplantae > Streptophyta > Magnoliopsida > Malpighiales > Euphorbiaceae > Omphalea > Omphalea diandra. Next base: position 32,355 of record CATIWR010022665.1, on the reverse strand, counting down.
ATGGTTTAATTTTTAAAATTAACACTAAAAGATAAATTTATCTAAACATATTAATTTGAAGTGGAAATTATATTTTTAAAATTAATCTTAATTAATACATACTTTAGTTTTATTTTATTTCAAAATAATATTTTTCACTGTTGAGTGATCATTATTATGACCTATTATCTACAAAATTCCATAAACAAATATAATAATTGGTAACTTAAAAAATCCTTTTTTCCCCTCAACAACAACTCCCAAAAGCAAATTCAAGTAACATGTTTTGCATCAAAATTATTGGAAGAGAACAAAATTTAAAAGTTTCAAGTACATTAAAAATGAAAATTGAAAAGCACAAAGTACATATGAAGCTTGAGATTTTTTTTTTGTATTAAAAATATAATATGAAAATTATAATTAAATGTAAAATAAAAAATGAATATTTTTATACTTAAAAAATATAATAGCATTATAATAAATTTTATTGACACTTATGTTAGTTATTTGAGTTGTGATTGACATATTAGTTTGATGCATAAAAAAAAATTTCCAACTAAAGAGGAGCATAAATTTACCGAAACCGAATAAATCGATCAAATTAATATTGTTCGATTAGTTTTATTTGATTTTAATTTGAATAAATATTGATTTTTTATTTGATTTGTTATGTAACAATCAAATAAATCAAATTTACTAAAAACAAATTAAATTATAGAAATTCAAATCAAATAAATAAAAAATACATGCAATTTTAATCAAATCAAACTAAATTAAATTAAAATTTTATAAATTTAATTTAGTTTGATCCATAAATATATAATTTCAATTTTTTATTTTAAAAGAAACCAATTTAATTTAATTTTAAAATATAAAATTTAATTAATTTAATTTTAATAAAATGAAATAAACCAAGCCCTACCCAATATAAGTAAGTTATTGCAAATTCCAAATAAAACAAGAGGAAAATGAGAAAAGAAAAATGGTAATCTGATAAATAAATCAGGTTTAAATATTAGGAGCAAAACAGGTAAGTTGTAGTTATCGTAAACTTGGATCTGTTATATTTAATTTACCATATTTGTCTACAGATCCAAAGCTCTATATTTTTTTTCTGTTTCTGTTTCGTCATCGAATCAAAGGGCAAAGATTCTCTCTTCCATCTAAATGCCCCTTCTATATTAGTATATTTCTTTAAAACTTTTCTTCTTGCGTCAACATATTCAATTTACTATTTTAGGCATCAAACCAAAGGCCAGAAATAATTTTAAAGAAAACATTTTTAAACGATCCACATGAATAAAATTGAAATATTGTTAGAAGACAAACGACTACTATCAATATTTTTAGTGTTTGGACAAGTTGATTTTTAGTTTCAACAGTTTGATCTAATTTAATTCATTAATTTTTATTTTTTAAAAAATGTATAAATAATATATAAAAATTAAAAATATAATATAAAAATTTTAAATGCATTTAAAATTTATATAAAATAATATAATTTTAAAAAAATTTTAAATTTTTTACACAATAATGTAATTTTAGATTAAATTGATTTAATTTGATTTTCGACTTTAACTTTTTTTCCAATTTTGATTCTTTTTTATTAATTGATTTTAAATATTAAATCAAACTGAATCAATTTTCAATTTTATCAAATTTTTCCAATTCTGAAAAATATTAATTAGTACTTATGCTCTTAGTTAATTTAAACTCGTTATGAAGGGTGATAAGTGATTCTCTATAAAGTAATAAATTGAAGTCACCACATGCGAAATTATAAATCACAATCTCAGTAAAGATTTGAAACTAAATTAGTTCTAAAATGGGTATTTGATAGCACTTCAATTTTTATGGAAAAGAATACCCTTAATAGGAAATGGCAAGGAGATATCCGTCATTTAGTTCAACCATAGTGTTAAAGCTCTTATCGCGATAAGCATGTCATGCACTTTATTTCCCGTTTTGTTGAGGAAACTTGTGGTCTGTTTTCCTGGGCTCGTGCCACGTAGGATAAAGAGAAGGTGATTTTCCTACGTGGCAAAAGAGAAGGTCTCTATTGGTTGCTTTTTGGTCGGTATTATCTGAGATAGGAATTAACATTAAAAAATTAAAGAAAATACCATATTTTGTGTAGGTATCAAAGTTTGAAAAATGATAGCTCTATCATAAAACCCAAAAAAAAAAAAAAAAAGAAAAAGAGGTGACGGCGAGAGGGAATCTCCGTTAGTGATAACGTTGACGGAAGGGAGGTTACGTGGCAGGTGGACCACCAAGATAGATAACGGCGTTTAATTCGGAAGGGATAAGGGGCGTGAGACTTGTGGTGGGACCGAGAGGAGTGGTGGGCCCCTTGAAGTGAAACAGACCGCTTGAACGTATGAATGAATAATAATATGTCAAAGAAACATTTTGTTCCTAAAATAGTTTTTTTCTCAATTAAAAAAAAGTCGAAAATTGAGTGGTAACTGACACGTGGGAAGCGAGAGGGGCGGGTTGCCAAAGAAGCAGTAGAAAATGAGTAGGTAGTGAGAGTTTAGGTTTTTGTTTGGTATTGGTTTTTTCTTCTTCCTCTTGCTATTAATTATTAATTATTAATTATTAATGATAATATTTATTTATTTTAATTTGCAAAAGACATGGGGATTATCGAGAAACGTGGCATGAAGGGGATGGCTCTTAGCTACAAAAGGAGTAGTACATTTTCTATTCTCTTGCCGATTATATGGTGAAGTGGTAGCTATGCAAACTTGGTAATTAATTAAAGAGGGTTTGGTGTTTTTTGAAAGAGGGTTTGGTTTTAGGTTTGAGTAGAGATAGCAAACGGTTCGGTTTGATTTTAGATTATATTTTTATAGTAAATCTGACTTTTAATCATTTTAATTGTAGTTGAATTAAGTTAGCGTTATTTGATCAAAATGTAAAAAAAAAAAAAAAAGTTATTTATTTTTTGCATTTTAAATGAGTTGAATTACTCATCATTTTAATTTTTTAAATATTTCTAATGATTTAAATCAAGTCAAAATTTAAAAATTTTTTGGAATGACCAAGTCCTTTCATAGGTTTTGAGAAATTTTAACCGCCGACTATAGAAAACTTTCTTTGATTTTTCCTTTCACTATTGTCAACGGTTTTTCTCTGCCGTCAACGGTAGTCTAACTCCTTTTCTTTACTCTCTATCTCTTCCTTTTGTTTTCTCTTGTAATTTTTTTCCAATAATAATAAATAATCAAAATATATCTTCATTTTATTTGTATGAGTTGATCAAAATTTAAAGTTTAGTAAAATCTCTTATGTTTATTTAATAATGAATTTGGTTTGATTTTAGACTATATTTTTTATAGTAAATCTAACTTTTAATCATTTTAATTGTAGTTGAATTAAGTTAGGTTATTTGATCAAAATGCAAAAAAAAAAAAAAAAAAAAGCTAGTTATTCTTCACATTTTAAACGAGTTGGATCACTCATAATTTTAACTTTTCAAATATTTCTAATGATTTAAATCAAGTCAAAATTTAAAAATTTGTTGGCAGGACTAAGTCCTTTCATAGGTTTTAAAAAATCCTAGTTGCAACCTTTTTTTTTTCTCTTGTAATTTTTTTCTAATCATAATAAATAAACAAATCATATTTTCATCTTATTTGTATGATTTAATCAGAGTTTAGAGTTTTTTTTATAATAAAATCTCTTATGTTTATTTAGTAGTGAATTTGGAAAAACATATGACAAATCAAAAGATGTATGAAAAAAGATTTTATGACTGCTAAGGTTTCAATATTCAGAGATAAATCAAGACTTTCCAACAATGAGAATGAAATTATTTGATTGAAAATCCATTTAGGATTTTATATTAGATTTATTTTTCTTTCTAGTTTGTTAATTTTATCTTCTTTGATAGGAGTTTGTTTATCTTCCTTCCATTATAAGAGTTAAGAAGAGTTTGAATTTGATGTTCAAAAGATCATACTCGTTTAAAAGACTCGACAAATAAGAATGAAGTCGATTTATGATTCAATAAGGCCACCGAGTGGAATGTGTTTCTTGCATGTGCCAATCACAGTTGTTAAGTTATTGTGAACAATCGTTTCGTAAACACGATTAATAAAGTCTAGAGGAAAAATCATGAATATAACATGATTTGTATGTACTTTTTAAACGCAGTCAATTTTGCTTGTCTGCAACATACAAATTGTATTTATTAATTTTTATTAATGAAAGATTTTTTTATTTTAAAAAAATCAAGTCAAATTCATTGAGTAATTTAGGCGAGTCCATGGATTTAATCGAATTATAATTATACTAAATTTTAAAGATTTTGAGTTAATTATAAACTTTTAATTTATGAGTCAGATTAATTTTCTTCATACTAGTTTAAATTAAAATTTCAAATTTAATCATAAATTGTAAATTTAGAGTAATGAGGTGTGGATGATGAGGCTTACAAAATGTGGAGCTTTTGTCTTTTACATGCCAAGAATTGTAAGTAGAGATAATATGGCTAAGTGTAACTAAATTGTATTCTATTGCAAGATAAAAAAAAAATTAATATTCATCATAAATTTAATGTGTGTTATTATATAAATGCACAAGTAGACATAGTTCAATTAATGAAATAAACAAAATTGAATTTTGAATTTTGTAAAAAATAAATAATATTTTCAATAAAACACTTTAACAATACAATTTTATAATTTTCTTCAAAAAATTTCAAATTTAAATACTGAGCCAAAAGCATTAGAAAATGATAATTACACCTTATTTTATGAATGTTGAGTTAGAGAAAAATCCACTGTTATTTTTATTAAACAAGTTATAGATACAGAGAGAGAGAGAGAGAGAGAGAGAGAGAGGAGTTCCATAACAAGGAGCAGAATGCATATAACACATAGTTGGACACTATTGGACTAGGTTGGTCAAATCTAGGATAAAACTCTCTTTTGATCTTGACATTTTATATTGAGAAGTTCTAATATCATTTTTTAAGTATTGATTTTGCAGTTTTTAAGATAGGTTTGCATTGAAAGTTGGATGAAATTTTAAATCTCAAGCATTGTGAAAGGCATTCTAATTCAAGATCAAGAACGTCTAATTCACGATCGTGACATTGCAAAAGAAATGGATGAACTTGAACTAGACTAATTCGTGGAGCAAATTGCAACCATGACATTGCAAAGAAAGACATGAAATTCAAACAGTCGAATTTGTGGTGACAATCGCGTTGGTAGCGCAATGGTAACTTTTGTAGTTGATTTGAGGGAACTAAGTCCACAATCAGAACTTGTCAGGTATCCAAGATAACCGCTGACATATCAAATTTCACAAGGGTGAAATGCATTTTGAGACCGCGACCTGTTGAAGCAATTTTCTCCTTATCCAACAGAAAGATTCATGGTTCCAGTTGCGTCCAAGAAAAACTTAAATCGCGACCTAAACTTTTGGTTGATTGGATGAATGCACGACTATTTTTCTTGGATGACTAATAACAACATGTCACATGGACTAGCCATTAGATACAAATAGAGTTCTCCACCGTGATTTCAACTTTTTTAATGCAAAATGGGACCATGACACATCAGTCACAATCGCAAAATCAATGTGATAGACATTTAATACAAAATCTGCCTAGCTTGCCTCATAGATTTAGACATAGTTTCTTTGTAACGTCTCTTTGATGGTTATTGCTTATAAATACTCTACCAAACAGACATGAATGCAAGAGAATAACATTAAATAAAGCCAAACTCTTGCAATTTTATTTCTCAACCTTAAATTCTTTGTATTTGAGTTGATATTATTGGGTGTATGCATTAAACACCATTTTCATTAAATTTGAGAGTTAGCCTAGTTGTAAAACTCTTATATAGGTTAAGTGTGAGGGAAAACACTTGAGAGATTTTTGTGTGAGCCTTAAAACACAAGTTGTAGGGTTGTGTGTGAGCCATAAAATACAAAGTGTACAAGTTTGGTGTAAGCTTGAAAACACCATTTAGTGATAGTAGAACACCCATTTGTGAAGAATTAGAGAGTGGACGTAGAGCTCATTAACACCCAAATCACTATAAATCATTATGTGTTCATCTTTTCTCCTATTCTTTCAATTACCAAATTCATTCTTTCCTCCAAATTTTTTAAATTTCCACCAATTCAACCTCTTTTCTTGTTGCTCAAGGGTCAACAAGTGGTATTAGAGCAAGGTCTCATTGAAACCCTTAATCGAGTGAGTAAAGATAAATGGCATAAGAACGAATCCACACCTATCTTAAGTCATACTTCGATGGATCCGACTATACAAATTAGAAGTATATGATAGAGATATATTTGGACAGCGACGCGGTGGATTTTTGGGATATTGTGGCAAAAGAATGAAAGCCTCCTACTAAGGTGGTTGATGGAAGTAAAGAGTTAATCCCAAGAGAGGAATGGATAGGGGCTCATAGAAAATCAAATGGGAGGAACAAAAGGGAAATGACAATCCTTTTTAGTTTTTTGTCAAGGAAAGAAATAGTAAGCGTTCAACATTGCCTCACATCCCATGAAATTTAGAAAGCTTTGGAGAATTACCATGAAGGCACAACCTTGGTGAAATCCAGCTGATTGGAGATGTATATGATATAATGAGAGTTATTCATGATGAAAGACAACGAAAACATCACCAATATGAAAAATAGACTCCTATCCATCATCACAAACATGAAGAAATTTGAAAAAAATTTCACCAATTATGAGGTAAATGCAAAAATACTTAAATCCTTACCTCTTAAGAAGTTTAGTGTTAGAGTATGCAGTATTCAAGAGTCAAATCTAGAAATTGAAAATGTGCCAATAGATGTCTTCATAGGCAATCTTCTCACCCATGAACTAGCCTTAAAAAAGGATGAGGAGATAAAGAAGATGAGAGGGAAAAAGGACAAGAATGACAAAACAGAAAAGAAGACTTTACCTCTCAAATCCTTATCCAAAGACAAAAAAGTAAAGGTTGTCTCAAGTGATGATTATAGTGAAAAAAAAAAAAAAGAAAAGGAGCTAGTCATGCTTTCTAGAAGAACCAAGAAGCTAATAAGAAAAAGAAAAGATAAAAGGAACTTCAAGAAGGCATCTCCTAACCTCAAAGAAAGAAGAGTGAAGTAACATGTTATAAGTGTGACAAGTAAAACCACATTAAGTATGATTGCCCCAAGCTAAAAAAGAAGAAGAAAGGGGATAAAGAAAAGAAGAAAAGCTTCAAAAATACTTAGGATGATGGCTCTAATGAGGAGGATAAAGATGAGAAAGTGGCAAATCTATATTTCATGGCATAAGATGACTTTTCTAATGAGGTAAGTTCTTCACTCCATTCTAGTAAAAATTATGATGCATTTGATGATATAAATGATGAGCTCTTAAAAGCTCTTACATTAAGATGTGAAAAATATAAGTCACAAATAAAAACTTATAACAAGAAATGCTTAAAACTGAAAAATGAGTTTAACTCATTAAATGAGATTGTAAGTAAGTTGTGAATTTCAAATGAAGAACTCAAAAAATTTGTTGAAAGTCTTACTCAGTCTTCTTCTACTCTAAACTCCTTAAGAAAAGAAAATGATACCTTAAAAGGAGAGGTAATTGAGCTTAGAAATTTCATCTCTAAGTTTCACAAAATGAAGGATGCTTTAGATACATTAATTGTATCTCAAAGACCTCCCCTAGTAAGACATGAACTTGACTTCAATGGAGCCTCCTCATCATTTACACCCCCTCTCACTACTTTTATTAGAACTTCAGCACCTCAAATATCTAGTATTGAGGTAGTTGTGAGGAAGAGTGCTCATAGTACTAAGCCACCAATGCCTAAGAGCAAGGGAAAAACACATCAAGGCTCAAAACCTATACCCAAAAAGGCTAATCATACACTAAAAAACATGCTCACCCTAACACATAAAAAAAATTCTCTTCTACTCTTAATCATTCACGCACATGCTCACACTTGCATTATCATAGTATGAGAAGACCCCCTACTCATACTAAAGTTATACATAGGAGAAAGACTTACAAGTCTAAACTCCAATATCATTATTGCATGAACTTTGGTTATATAAACATGTTTTGTTATATTATGAAGGCTCACCTTAAATTAGAAGGCCTTTCAAGGCCTAACCCCTAAGAACCCAATTATGCTTGGGTACCTAAACAAAAGTGATTTGTTTGTGTTGTATAGGATTGTATGATAGCCACCAATGAAGACAATGATTGGCATATGGATAGTGGGTGCTCAAATTATATGACGGGCAATAAAAAGTTATTCATAGCCATAAAAGAGAAAGAAAGTGGCAATATCACTTTAGAAATAATGTCAATGGTAAGATAATTAGCATTGGAATAATTAGGAAGAATGGTTGTTCATTTATTGATAATGTTCTTCTAGTAGATGGTTTACAACACAATTTGCTTAGTATAAGTCAATTGTGTGATAAAGGTAACAAAGTCACCTTTGACCCTAGAGAGTGTTGAGGTACCACTTTAGTAGATAAAAAGGTAATCTTCAAGGGTGAAAGGAGGGGCAATACCTACTTAATTGACTTAGATAATTTGGTTAACCAATCTTTCAAGTGTCTAATGCCCCTTAGCACTGAGGCTAGGCTTGGCTTTGACATAGAAGATTTGGTCATGTTAGCATGGAACTCCTATAAAACCTATCTAAAGCAGAGCTAATGGAAGGACTTCCCAAGCTAAAATTGTCAAAAGATAAGACTTTTGGACCATGCCAAATGGGAAAGAAAATCAATCTTCATTTAAAAAAAAAGAATGTTATAAATACATCTAGACCTCTTCAACTTATCCATATGGACTTGGTTGGACCTACTAAGAGTGCTAGTTTAGGTGAAAAGTATTATGCATTTGTCCTAGTTGATGATTACTCTACGTTTAGTTAGGTGTTCTTTCTAGTTCATAAGAATGACATTTTCTATTCTTTTAAAAGTTTCACAAAAAAAAGTTCAAAATGAAAAATGTTACTTCATTTCTTCTATAAGGAGTGACCATGGAAATGAATTTCAAAATGAATCTTTTGAAACTTATTGCCTAGAGAATGAGATTTCTCATAATTTTTCAACTTTTGGAACACCACTACAAAATAATGTTATAGAAAGGACAAATAGAACATTAGTAGAGATGGCTAGAACCATGCACAATGAGTATTCTTTTCCTAATTACCTTTAGGCCGAAGCCATCAATACTGCTTATTATATTTCTAATCATGTTTTCAAAAGACTCATTCTTAACAAAACCTCTTATAAGCTTTGGAATGTTAGAAAACCTAAGATTTCATGCCTAAGAGTTTTTGAATGTAAATGCTACGTCTTAAATATCAAGGACAACCTTAGAAAATTTGATTCTTAGACAAATAAGGGTATTTTTCTGGGTTATTCCACCTTTACTAAAGCCTGTAGGGTTTTCAATAAAAGTATTATGGTTGTTAAGGAGCCAATATACATTGTATTTAATTAATCTAGTAAACTTGATCTTGGGAAAGATTATCTTGTTGATAGTCTTGCAAGTGACTTTGAGAAAATGAAGTTAGAGTCAACTTCAAGAGAAATGGTTATAAAACTTAATGAAAACAACTCATCAAAAGAAGAAAAGGAATCCAAACCACAACAAGCAGAAATTTCAGCTCAAGATCTTCCCAAAGATTGGAGATTCTCCAAACATCACCCAAAAGATCTAATCATTGGTGAGACATCCAAGGGAGTAAGTACTAAATCTCAACTACATGTGTTAGACAATAATCTCACATTTGTTTCTTAATTTGAGCAAAAATCAATTAATGAGGCTTTTGATGATGAAAGTTGGGTGATTGTTATGCAAGAGAAACTCAACCAATTTAACAGAAACAAAGTACGACAACTTGTTCCTAGGCCTAAAGAACACCCTATTGTAAGATGCAAATGGGTGTTTAGGAATAAGATAGATAAGCAAGGTTTCGTTACTAGAAACAAAGCTAGATTGATTGCAATGGGGTACAGCTAAGAGGAAGGCATTGATTATGATGAAACCTATGCCCCCGTAGCAAGATGAAAGGCCATTAAGATTCTTTTAGCTTATGCATTTCACATGAACTTTAAACTTTTCTAAATGGATGTCAAGAGAACATTTTTAAATGGTCTCATTAAGGAGGAAGTTTATGTTCAACAACCTCCTAATTTTGAATCTCACATTTTTCCAAATTATGTTTATAAATTAACTAAAGCTTTGCATAGTTTGAAACAAGTTCCAAGAGTTTGGTATGAAAGAATTTGCTCATTTCTTTTACAAAATAATTTGGAAAAAGGGAAGGTTGATAGTACTTTATTTGTCAAAAAACATAATCAAGACACACTCATTGTACAAATATATATTGATGATATTATATTTGGTACTACTAATAAATCTCTTTATGAGGTTTTTGCCAAGTGTATGACTAGGAAATTTGAGATGAGCATGATGAGAGAGCTCAAGTTCTTTCTTGATTTACAAATCAAGTTAACCAAAGAGGGCATCTTTATCAACCAAGCCAATTACACAAAAGATCTACTCAAGAAATTTGGCATGGATGGATGGAAAGTAGCAAGACACCAATGAGTGTTACCATCAAGCTAAACAAAGATGAATCGGGTAAGCCAATTGATGAAAAGACGTATGATTTGTTCTTTTCTCTATGTCACTGCATCTAGACCCGACATTATGTTTAGTGTATAGATGTGTGCTAGGTTTCAATCATGCCCTAAGGAGTCTCATTTAAATGTTATTAAAAGGATTCTTAAATATTTACACAACACTTTACACTTAGGTTTATGGCATCCTAAGAATTTATCTTTTAGTCTTTTAGGGCATTCAAATGCAGATTATACTGGTAGCTTGTTAGATAGAAAGAGCACTTCTAGAATTGTCAATTTATAAAAGAATGCTTAGTTTCTTAGCTAAGTAAGAAACAAGTTTAAGTTACCTTATCCACCATAGAAGCAGAATATGTAGCGACAGGTTGTTGTTGCACCTATATGAAATAATAACTCAAGAATTATGGCAAAGTTGTTGATCACATTCCCATCAAATGTGACAACACAAGTGCAATAACTCTTTCAAAGAATCTCATCCAACACTCAACAAGCAAACACATTTACATTGGACATCATTTTCTTAGAGATCATGTCCAAAATGTTGATGTGGTGTTAGAGTTTATTGACACCAATCGTCAACTTGCAAATATTTTCACTAAACCCCTTAATGAAGAAATGATAAACTTCATTAAGAAGGAATTAAGAATGCTTGATGGAAGCTCCTTAGGGTGAATATTAGATCTCATAGAATATTCTTTATTGAGTTTATTGTTTTGATAAATATGTATTTAATTACTTTGGATGTTTTAATTCATTATGCAAATATGCTTCTATATGCCAATTTGTATGAATTAATCCTCATTACATTAAGTGGATCACATCTAGAAAGGCCATTTTTCTTTCTTTCTTTTCTTTTTTTTGCTTCGAAATTCACAGTCACTATGATAAAATCGTGGTCGCAATTTACAAGCACTCATCAACTTTGCGCCACCCTTTTAATTCGTTGTTGAGACCTTAGATCACCATCGCAATTTTTTTTTCAAAATTTAAAAGTTTTGACCATTGATTCCTTTGGTTTCTAAGAAATTCTTAACCGTTACTCAAAATTTTTGTAATTAGCCGTCGTGACCTGAGATTCGCGGTTGCAAATTAGAGTAACTGTCAAACATTAATTGATTTGACTGTCAACCAATGTCACCCCCTCATTTAATGCAAAATTTACCATTTATTATCGTTTTTATCAAATTTTTGCCTATTTAAACCATTCAAACACCCATCTATTTAACTTTTATCTATTCTCTTCATCTATCTCTAATTTCTTGTCTCAAACCTCCTAATTTCTCCAAACTTCTCTCAATGGCACCTGAGAACCTAATATAAATAAATAAATATTATTTTATTTACTACTTTAATAGGAAAAGGAAAATTTTTCATTTGAGAAGATAAGCATACATGAGCTGAAATAAATTATTCCATAACCTAAATATTTTTTTTATCATAAAAAAATATTGAATTTTAATACACACATATATATTCAAATTAATAATAATAATAATAATAATAATACATGTATTAATAGTCCTAGTAAGCTTTAGGTTCCATTTATTTCATAAAAATATTTTAAAAAACAATTCATATTTTCTGATATTTTGTGCATTTAAAAAATCAATCAATAGAAATTTTATTTTTTGTCAATATAAAATTAATTTATTTTTTAAAAAAATGACTTTTCTTTCAAAATAATTACTTTTAAATTTTAATAAATTTATTCAATTAAAAATATAAATAAATATTTATTATTATACTTATTATCACTCATTGTACTAGATGACTAATAGTGGTCATTGATGAGTGAAACTAAAAATATTTATTTTTAATATATTTTAAATAGTATAAAAAGTATTTGTGGAATATAGTTTTTATAAATTTATAAATTAAAAAATATTTGTTAATGTATTTTAAATACCAAAAATATATTTTTTATAACATTAAATAAATGAAAATTCAATAATAATATCGAAAGAAACAAACCAAATATATGCGCCAAAGAATTAGCTTTACCATTTATGTTTACATATATCTAGGGTATCACATTTTTTCATTAGAAAAAAAAAAAAGAAAGAGAGAAAATGCCATATCATTCTTCTATATTATCATAATAAAATTGAAAAATAAAAAATCATGAAATTATTTCCTTAGCAATTGAAAGCGTAGTGATGAATATTAAGTGTTAAGAATAAAAATTTAAATATAAAGATATATAATGATTTGGCTTAATTAATTAATTAGTTAGCTTTAATTTTTTAATAATAATTGATCCAAATTCATTTTAAACCCACTTTATTTCTGGGTTTAATCTCTATCCAATTTTTATCATTTTCACCCTTTGAAATTCAATTTCAATTCAATTTCTTATATAGTATGAGATCAAGTCTGACATGGTTTAATGTCTATCTGTTATCCGATTTTCTATTTGGATGTCAGTGGTATCAGCGGTCCAGTTCGGTTTTACTGTTGAATTCAATTCAATTTCAATTTCAAAGGAGGGAATTTCAATTTCAAATGGTGAATTAAGTTGTTGTCACTTGAAAAGAGTGTTAAGATTAACAATATCAAATTAGAAAAAGTACATAAAATATAAATGATATATAATAGTTTGATTTAACAATCTAATTAGTTAGTTCTAACTATTAACAACAGTTGACCCAAATTCATTTTAAATGCATTTTATTCTCGAGTTTAACCTCTACCCAATTTTTATCATCTGCACCATTTTAAATTTAATTTCAATTAATTTCTTCAATTTCCAATTTTAAGGATTGAAACTTTAATGGTTTATTGCTTTTTTTTTGGTAAAAAATTAAATATAAAGTGTTTATAATTAATTTATTATAACTTTTTTATGTATATATATGTTAGGGAAATGAAAAGTTAATCAATTAATAATTAATTACTATTAATTTGGTAAATTTAATGCAAACGTATCTAGGAAAAAGGAGAAGTGATTACATAAAGATAAGAGTAACAATTCGTATAATGTCATGTCTAATTGTTTTGTGTTGAGACATAAATATAATATGAAAATGTTTAACTAGAACATGACCTATTTAACTAATTGTGTCAAGATCTTTAACCCTAACACGAACATATTTCTAAAAAAGGTTACATAATGCGACTTGTATAACTCGTTTAATTAATTGTTATAACACAAAAATACACGTTTAACCTAAAAACATATAGAAAATAAAAAATTAATTTTTAACAAAAAAATTTATATATTAAGAAAATATTAAAAATATAAGCAAATACATAATTGAATTTAAATATATTTCTTTATATAAATATATTTATTTAAATTATGTATATATATATATATATATATATATATATATATTGTGTATTACATATTAATTTATTAATTCGATTATATAATCATATTTAATCATAACAAATTAATTGATTTAAATATATATTTTTACTAGATCATAAATGGGCCTGAATTTATTTTTACTAATTCTAAACTCATTTAACTAAGATAATCGTGTGATTTAATTGGTTGGTGTTAAAAATTGCCGGCCTACATAAGGAAGGCATATTATATATGCACAAAGAAAGGCAAATTGCATCATTAAATGGAGAGTCTCAGCCTGAAAATTGCAAATGCGAATCTTATCAAGTGCTTATTGCGCATTTTGATTTGTTGGCCATGTTAAATCCAACTATAGAAATTAAATGATATTCCAACGCTAATAAAAATAATATTTAAAATTTTATTTTAAAAATTAAATGATATTCCAACGCTATTAACAAAAAATTTTATAATTTTTGAAGTAACAAAAATCAAATTTAAATTTTTAAGAAATTTGAGAAAAAATAAAATCAACTAAATATTTTCAGTTTAATATTTTTTTCACACTTTTCTTCATTCAAAAAATATAATATTTAAAAATCACATACTTATTGTCTAATTACTCTAAAAAATAAATTTAAATAGTATATATTTAATTTATTTTTAAATTATTTAGATCCAACTTTTTATTAAACAATATAAAAAATACTTTTCATATTTTGTTATTAATAAAAATGTTTATAATTTCTGTAATAGTAAAATTGATTTAAAATTTTTTAAGAAACTTAAAAATAATTAAAATAATTAAATTTTTTTTGTCTAGAAAATTTTACTCCTTTCTCTTAGTCTAAATAATATTATATTTTTTAATTTATCAAGAATCAAGATATTATTTTTAAAAATAAAGAAATTTGAGAAAAATTTAAAATATGTGAAATTCGAATTAATTAAGAATAATTAAATATTATTTATTTAATTGTAAACATTTTATTTTTTATGTTAAAAACAAGTATGATAAATTTTTTAGACTAAAAAATTTTGGTTGATTTTAATTTTTCAGTTTTTAAAAATTTTAAAATTAATTTTGCTATTTCAGAAATTAAAGTTATTTTTAATAAAATATGAAAAAATAATTTTCTATTATTGGACAAAAAATAGACCTAAATATTCAGAAAACAAATTAAATATATATTATTTGAATTAATAATTGAGAATAATTTGATTAGATATTTGGTTCTTAAATATCATATTTCTTTCATTGAAGAAAGGCGTGAAAATTTTTTAGACTGGAAAATTTTGATGAATTTTAATTTTTTTCTCAATTTTCTTAAAAACTCAAATTTAATTTTTGTTATTTTAGAAATTATAAGGTATTTTATTGATGAAAATATTTTTTTATTTAGTAAAAAATAGACCTAAATAATCTAAAAAAAAGTATTAGTTTAATTGGAATAAAAAATAATTTTAAATCTGAGTAGACTAATTAAAAAATCATTGTACTAAATCTGGTTAGGGATATATTTGTAAGAAAAATAAAAATTTATATATTTTTATTAATAAGAAACAAACTTAGAATATATTTGCATATAATTTTAAGATTTTTTAGTAATTTGTTCTATTTTTTTTTATCAAAATTGCTAATTTTTTAAATGAATGAAATTTGTTCTCTTTTGTATGAATAAAGTACAATGCTATGAATGATAATCAACAAATTATAAGAAATTATAACTCATAATAGAAACTAAATACATCTTATTCAATTTGAAAAGTTATAATTTTCACTTGTAAAGATAACTTTTTGGTGATTATATTAACTTATAACTCAATATTTATATTTTTAAATGAATCCAAATATATAAATATAAATACCCAATCAATCATTCTAATTAAAATGTTCACCATTATAAAAGAATAATAATAATCTAATGAATGATATTTCTATGAAAGAAGAATAATATATTTCTATGAAAGAAGAATAAAAATAAAAACTCTCATCTGAAATAGAATAAATAAATAAATATATTATAATCCCAATGATTGATTAAAATGAGTAAGGGAGTTTATTTATTCCTTAATTATTTGGGTTTGATTCTTGCATTCAACACCCAAAAATAATAAATATTTTTAATATATTAGATCGATATTGGGAGTGCGCTATTAAGATAGTCCAAAGACAGATTAATCAAATGCTAATATTAAAAAATAATAAAATATTATATATCTTCACTGTACAATCCAAAAAAAAAAGCACAATAAATAAATCCAAATATGTAATAGTAAAAATAGATTTACATTTATTAAGAAAAAAATAATGAGATTGCTGATAGCTTTATATGGCAGCACAAATAAAGAGAGGATATAAAATTTTCAAAGAAAACAAGAATAAGAGTTTGGATTATCATTCCAAAGCTGCAGTTTGCAGCAATAATTTTATGCATCAACCTCCAAATGAACTATACCATATGTTTTTCTGGTATGTGATTGTTCAACTAAATTTTGTCACACTAGAAAACCTCCAATATTTAATCAAATAATTTTTCCCTAAGAGATATTTAATCAATATTTTAGAAATCAATCCAAAGATAAAAACCCTAGTTTTATGGGAGGAATCATCATTCAACTTTATCTCACTTGGATTGGAGGGATCATGTAAAGAGTGAATTGTTGTTGTATGATGAGATTTTATTTAAAAATATTACAAATATTTAAAAGAAAAAAGAGCTATTAGGATTTTAAACTCATGAATTGATATATTATAAATTAGATATTTGATCACCAAATTATTAATTCACTAGTATAATACAATAGAAATAGAGTGAGGACAGGTATTGAAAATTGGAGTTCATACTTTTATTATAAATAATAAAATTAAAATTAAATTATAATGACCTTTTTGTTTCTTTTTTTAAGAAAATATTAGAGAGATAGATTCAATACATACCATGCACAAAGTGTAGGTCCTTAGCTTATGATATCACTTACTAAAATGAAATCCAACTATTTTTTACACAGAAAAATGAAATAAAATCCAGCTATTTTAGTGTTTCTATGATTTTCTGACTCATAATTTCCTTAATTTGAATGCAGATTTCGATTGAATGGTCCAAAATTGTCCTGATATTGATGCGACCTTAAGGAGCAGGGTCAGGCCTAATGGGACCTAAATTCCCTACAAACGGAAAGGGATTGAATTGTTTGTCAGCGTAAAAAGGAAAAATATTTCCTAATATTTTCCATGGAAATAAAATCACATTAAAATAAAATAATTATGGTTTCATTAGCATATAATTTAGGACAAAGTACATGATTAGGAGTTATAAGTTTACAGCAGATATCAAGATTTAAATCTTACTAATATAAAATTTATTTTTCTAATATTCAAAAAAATTTATTGTTCCATTTATCTATTAGGATATAAAAAGTAGAAAACTCAAAATATTTGTTATTAATCATTAATTTAGGTATTGGATTGTAATCCTTTTATATTTTATAATTATTATAAACATTTGTTGTCATTTAAATCCTAAATACATCGAAATAATTTGTTTACTGTTAGATATGAATAACTAAAATAGTTAT
The DNA here is from genome assembly GCA_949677035.1 of Omphalea diandra. Taxonomy (NCBI): domain Eukaryota; kingdom Viridiplantae; phylum Streptophyta; class Magnoliopsida; order Malpighiales; family Euphorbiaceae; genus Omphalea; species Omphalea diandra. The sequence continues at coordinate 14,877 of CATIWR010022665.1, read as the reverse complement.
TTATATTATGAGTGAACAAAGATCTAAGTATATGGAATCAGACCAATTAATTGATTTAAAAAATAACTAAAATTAGAAAGAATAAAAACATTATGAAAGATTTATATATATGATCTTACTTAATACATTAAAATTAATAAATAAATCATAACTAATTGTAATTGTTCTTGTAAAATAAAATATTACGAAAGATTTTGGAGCTATGATTTTTTGAAATACTGAATTAAAAAAATATTAAAATTGAAAATAATCAAATATTATTGAAATTCAACATCTGAATGTAACTTATTATTATGATTTAATTTTAATATTAGTTTAGCCATGTTGCTTGTTTGTTTCTAGCTGCCAACAATGAAATTTCTCAATTAAAAGAAACAGAAAGAAAGTTCCCTGTTTTTAAAATATTGTAATCAAACATTTTTGTTTTTTTACTGACACTTAATGTTTTATTGGTGAGGAATTAAACAGTTAAAGTCAGAGGTAGATCTAAAGGGGCCACCAGCTCCCAAACTTTTTGAAATTTATCTTTTTCGCTGCTTAAAAATTTTATTTTTTTATTTAAAAAAAAATTAATTTTTCTTAAAATTCATCTTTTTCACTCCTTAAAATTTTTAATTTTTCTTAAAATTTATATTTTTCTCTCCTTAAAATTTTTAATTTTTCTTATATGTGTATGTTATGAACTCTAATTAGAAATATTTTATAAGGTTTAAAAACTACTTAATAATAGTGACATAAATATTATAAATTATAATTTAAAGCGACAATAACACTACATAAAATAATTTATTATAATTTTATGAAAAATTATAAATGTATCCAAAATTTACTTAAATGCATTACTATTTCTTTCTTTTCTTTTTAATAAAGGAAGTAATATTTCATTAGAAAGAAAGCTTAGATACAGGATCTCAAAGGGAACAGCCTCAATGAACACATAAAAAGGAAGTAAAATTAAATGAGAGTTTCACAAAGGAATCCAAGTGATAGAACTACTTAGGAAACCACTGGATTGGAGGACTAACATTCCAAAATGCATTACTATTTCAATTAATTATAATTGAATATTTAATATATTTATTGAATAATCAAATTCACATTTATTATTTTATTATTTTTATCATTACATAATAATATTAAATGAATCTGATATATGCCATATAAATAATTAATTATATATAATTTTTTAATAAATTTTATGTGGTAAATTTTGTTAAAAAAGTGTCATGTGGCACACTCTTAGCAAGTTTTTTTAAGAGAGTATCATGCGATAAATTAATTAGACAATTCAATTTATATATAATTGAATTGAATCATCTTAAAAATTTGAGACGATACTAATTTTTTTAATAAAATTCATTAAAATTCGAATACGATAAAAATTCTCAAAGCTATGAACCATTTGGTGTCCATTCCAATCCCTCTTTCCTTCTTTTTTTTTTTAAAAAAAAAATTGTTAGTGATAATATAAACAAGAGAGTAAATCTCTAAACTGTTTCGTCCCATCTCGTGTTCGTTCATTACCAACTAGCAACTCACAATGAGATTAAATAAAACAAGAGATTTAAAAGTTAAGCCATGCAAAATAATGATAGGTTTTCATCAAGTCATTAAGAAAACTATTGAGGATTAATAGTTGATATATCAATATATAAAAAATTATTGATCGATTTCTTTTTTCTTTATCAAGAAAATCCTCTAAATCATTTAAATTTTCTGTATTTTTTTCACCGTTCGAATTTTTTTTTTTTAAAAAAAATCAAATCATCAAATGCAGATCCGTTGCTATACATATAAGAAGAAAAAAAAAATATATATAATATAAATTCAAAAACAAATTAACAATTTCAATCACCTGGTCTGATGGTTTTGGCAATTTCTTCAATTTTGTTTCTATCAATCATGCACCTAATGGAGCCAAAAGCTCAAAATCTCCTTCACAACAAGATTCATATTGTTCAACATTGATCGCATCTTATGATCTTCGAGATCTAACAGAAGTCCCTTTTAATTTCTTATACTCCTTAGTTACATTGTTCTTTTGGCTCATTGGCTAAATTTGATTTTGATTTAGAGGCAAACGAAAACAAGTGAGAAGGGAGATGCACAAGATGGGAAGAGTGAATGAGAGAGAGAGAGCTCATCTGCGTGGCATAAATGTGAATTCCTGACTATATAAATAAGCATTAAATTGATTTTTTTTCAAGAAAACATTAAATTGATTTAAAATTTTTAGCTATTTGATTTACCATTTGCAATGTTAAGTGTTTAATAGATTTTTTTTTTTCCTGAAAATTCAAGGACAAAATGATACATTTGGCTATTAATCCATGTTATTTAATAATTTCAAAGATTATTTTAGAATTAAAATAGATATTTTATTAATTAAATAAATAGTACAATATAGATATGCAAAAACCTTATAAGATTATATATTTTTATAATAATTTTTGAGATAAATCACATATGTAATTTAAAAGTCAAAAGATAGATAATTTGATTTACAAAAATAAATCGTATTGATAGAGAAATTGATTGGGTTAATCTATGAAAAATACGCTCAATTTAGAGATAATTTTTATTACTCTTTGACTATTTAGTCTTTCTATGAGTCTAATGTAATTTTTTATAAACTATAAATATGATATAATAAATACTTGCCCAACTATTTATATCACATTCCAAATAACAAAATCTAAGATATAAATACTAAAATATCAAAATTTTCATTATGAAGAATATAATAACAAAACACACTAACTCATATTTTTTTAGAAGTACAAAACCTCAAGATCTGAAAAATAAATCAAAATAAATTCAAAAAAATGAGTAGATCTAGATAGTAAAGATTTGAGGAGATAAATTACAACAAACTTAATAAATAAGTAAATAAAGGATTTATTAAAAATAAAGAAAAAAAAAAGAAAATTGATTTCTAGTCAAAATGGTTATAAAATGACCTTCTAAAATTTGGTGAAAAAAATTAAAGAGAAAAAGATAGGGCAAAGTGATAGAAAGCTAAATATTTTCAAAGATTTTCAGCAAATACTCCAAATACCCAATGAGATGAACTAAAAAAAAAATTATTTATCATCTTTAGAATACATTTGGTAAGGAGTTAAAAGAATGAAAGTTAATAGTTGCCGGAGTAATAATAAAAATGTAATAATTAAATGAGTAAAAAATAGAAATAAAATATTACAATAGTAACAGTTAACTATATTTGATATTATAAAAATATAAAATTAATGCTATAATTATTTACAATTATATTCAGCTGATATTCTTTAATAATATTAATAATGATATAGTAAGTATAATTATTTAATATTTTGGTACTATTGTAATATATTATTATAAATAATTACTATATTAGTAATATTTGCTATTAGTATATTAATGTCATTTTTATAATAATCATATTATTACATTTTTTGATATATTAGTAATAATTACTATATGAATAAAATGTAATAATATTATAAAAATTATTTTAATAATATTTAATTTATTTTATATTGTTAATAAATATTATATTAATAATATTTATTTATTTTTTATGATATTTAATTTTATATTATTTATATTAATGCTAATACGTTATAAGAAATAATTTTTTTTAATTATTAATCATCATTTCATTCCCTTTAACTTAAGGAGGAGTAGGTTAACAAAAATACACCTAAGACATTAACAGTTAACTCTCATCTATATCAAACGAGGTGAACAAAGATTATAATATAATAGCATCTTTCAGGCAGCAAACGGATTATACTTAGGCTCAAAAAAATATTGGTTTGAAATTTTTTGTTTTTAATATTTGGCATATTTAGAAAAATTATTTAATTAAAAATATTTTGTAGTGAATAAAAATTGAGTTATTTTTAAGAAAAATGACTTTCTCATTTTAAAAAATAAAATTATTTTCTAAATTTTGACAAACTCATTCAAATAAAATCATATAAAATCATATTATTAATATATTTATTATCACCGACTATTCTTAATCAATGATATTTATTTCCTATTAATGATAATTTCAACAATTGATGAGATTTGTATAACTTTTTTAAAAAGTTATTTTATGTAAAATAAATGGAGTGTTATGGGTTATGACTTGGAGTATTTTGGCTAATCAGTGGTGAGATTTAGTCCAGCTCAATTTTGGTCATTTGTACTAGACAACCCAACATGCTATTATTAAATCACCTTAGATCTGTCTAAAACCTCCCCAGCTCATGTGCTTCTGTCAAACTAAGCAAGCATTCAACATATAGTTTGCATTCACTGCATTATATAAATTTTTATTTTTTTAATTTAATAAGAAAAATAATTCACAGTAAAATAAAAAATTTAAAATTAATTTTTTTTGCATGATTCAATTAGACTGATTTTTAGAATAGTGATTTGAATCAAATTCAAATATCATAACATTTTACTTAAGTGATTCATAAATCCAATTGAGCATTTCATATATTATATATTATTATCAATTCAAACTGATTCAGAGTTTAATTGAACTTTAGTTTTATATTAATGAATAATTTTATTTGAAAGTTTGAATTTTCCTGTAATCTTTTTAGTAGATCTGATAAAAAAATTATAAAATGTTGAAACAAGACTTTTAAGTTTCAAAATTGAGTTCATTTTCAAAAAAAAAAATTTTAAAATTTGATATATGTCTTATAAATTTAATCTATTGGATTAATAAACTTATGAATTTGATATATGTCTTATAAATTTAAGATTTAATTTTTGACAATTTCCTTCTTCTAATATTCTTAAGCTAAAAAAAAAAAAAAACTAAAAATACACCTTATTTGCACAATAACGAATCACTTGTTGACACCATAAATGAGTTATGCTCACTGAAAGATAGAATTTGATTTCATGAAGTGCATTATATTATATCAGTAACATAATTATGTGAAGTGTAAAATCAATATCAACACATTTATAATTAGGAAAAATAAAATAAAAATAATAAAATATTTATATGTCACTAATTTAGGAGGTTTTTGGTATTGTATTAAACACTTAAAATGAATATCTCCAATACCGATTTTTAAAATTAATTTGATAATATTCTTTTAGTTTTTAACTTTTAATTTGTGTTTGATAAAATTTTTATTAATAATTAATTTGAAAAAAATCAATTAATTCAATAAATAAAAATTTTTTATTTAATAAAATAAACAATAAAAAAATTACTATTTTATCTCTTTCATTAATATACCTCTTATTAATAAATCATAATCACCATCTCTATTTCTACTACCATTATTAAAGAAATCACTATTTCTCTACCACCGACATTCATTGCCTATTTAACTGTCACTATTCGCGGTACTCCAATTACTGTCACTATAATTATCAAAAGCACCACCACAAAATCACAGTAATCACCACTATTCTTACTAAAACGGCAATTATCGCTGTTGCAATGACTATTATCACCAGTTTATTATTTATAAATTTAATATATTCATATATTATTTAAAAATTTTAATTTATTTTTAATAAATTCAATAAAATTTAATTTTTGAAATTTTTAATATAAAAATCACTAAATTTTTAATTTTAATATAAAAATTATTTTAATTTTTAATTTTACAATACTTAAGTTTTAATTGTAATCAAATATCATTTTAGCGTTTGGAAAATTACTAATAATGAATGCAGATGAAGTATTTTTCATTTGTTTATTTTAGTAGAAAATTTGCATTATTTATTATAATAAATGGTTGGCAGTGAAACATGAACATGTGTTGCGTTCGTGTTGATTAGGCTTGGAAGGATTTTTTTTTTTTTTTTTTTTTTCTCTATCCTTGGACCGTATACATTGAATTGCTTTCATAGAAGCCGCCACACAAAATTAATAGAGGTTAATTGTTAGCGAATCTCTATTAAAATGAATTTATCTACGATGGCGAAGTTTATCTGTAAAACCTTTTAGTTCAGAGATTAGCGGTAGAGCCACATTCACTTGAAAATGTAAATTTGTACTATTTTTAATATTTATTCTCCTGAAAAAAGAAGTGAAAGGTAATTAAGTAATGTTAAAAAAAATATAAATTTAGTTAAGTTCTAATTAGTTAATTGATATATATATATATATAGAGAGAGAGAGAGAGAGAGACTAAATAAGCATTATATTATTATTAAATAAATTTAGTTAAGTTCTTTTAAATAAATTTTCTTGTTTTATTTTAAAATTATATTATTATTAAATTTGCTAATTTAATCATAATTTTTTATTCTAATTTATTTAAAAGATCTAATTAGACTATAATTTTATAAAATAATAATAAAATTTAATTATAATTTTATATATTTAATTATAATTAATTATTTAATAAAAATAAAAATATTAAATTTATGTAAAACTTATTATTATAATCACTTTTCAGAATGCACTCGATTCTCTCTCTCTCTATATATAGGTTCTCCCAAATTAAGTAGCAATGCAAAATATATAAAACAAAAAGGAGGAAAAAGCCAAAATTTGTGGTTGAGGTTTGGAAGAGTTTGAAGTTTAAGGAAGTGTGAGATTTCTTGACGTAAAAGGGACTAAATAAGCATTCATTGATCCATTTTTGTCCATTATATATGCAATGGTCAATAGAGAAGGTGTGAAAAAATCCTTTTGCTTTGTGATTTTCTGATTTGTTGCACCTCTCAACACTGACTTTTTAACAAGTTTATTTCACATACCAAAGGGATTTTGTTTCTTTCAAAATGAAAAAGAGGCTTTATATCATATGTTAATATATACATTAATTATTAGCAAGAAATTAGAATTATGTGAGCAGAATGTATAAATAGTGAGCATGCTCTTCCCATTGTTTAATGAAAATTACTTGTGCACCTTTACCTTTCCTGATTAATTAAGATTTGTACTTATAGTTTCACAGTTTTTATGATGATTAAGATATCACCAGGCCGAAATTTAAAACTTATTAACAAATAGATCCATAGTTTATATAGTTATAGCTAATGTTTTGAAAACTAGACCGGTTAATTGGATCAATAAAATCCAGAATTAGACTAGTTACTAGTACGATTTAGTCTAGATCAGTTTTTAATATTATTTTTATATTTTTAATTTTATAAATATATTTATATATTTTTAGTATTTTTTTCTAATTTTTTAAAATTATTTTAATAATATCTTTGAATTTCATTTATTATTGAACTAATCGAATCAAACTGATTAAATCGATCAAATTAGCCGAACTAAAAATCAATCAATTGATCGATTCACTAACTCATCCGATTTTAAAAACATTGGTTATAGCTAGTGATGCAACATAACAAGAAGTTATGAATTGTTTCAAGTTGCGATAGTTACCTGAAATAATTGAAATCATGTTATTGTACTCAAAATTTCTACCAAGGTATGTAAGGAATCAATTTTAAAATATGCTTCTTGCTTGTATCAATACAATTTTAAATTTCCAATTTCAAAGTTAGCCGCCCTAACATCCTCAGATTGAATCTTGTCTCATTTTCCAATGGCAAAAGAAAGACTAACCATATTGTGGACTTTAGTACTCATTACCATTTTACTAGCACAATCATGATACACAATTTGAAATCAACCCTATTCAAATGCTTTTTTAAGTTAATTTTTAAATCAGTATTGTTGTGAATTTGTTTAATATGAGATTTTTCATAATTTTTTAAAGAATTTCTTCATTATAATTAGACTTACTGTCTAATAGTCGAATATTTATTTATAATGTTTATGAAATTATGAACTTAATTTTTATGGTCTTTATCTTTTCTAAATATTGGTGATATATATATATATATATATATATATAATCTCCCCATTGCCATAAAACCCTCCATACTTAAGTAAAAGATTTAGCCAATGTTTGGGGGCAGTTGGAGGGAGTGAAGTGAGGGTGAAAATAGGAAAATAATCTCATTAAATTCTGTCACTTCCAATTCATCCCAAATTGGAGTGAGAATAGCAGAAAATTTGTAAAATTACAATATTATCCTTTTCATAATTTTGTACTACTTTAAAAGGTAAAGGATATTACTGGAATTTGAGTAGATAAAAAAAATTAAATCTTTCTACTTTCACCTCCTCATTTTTTTCCCATCCCACAAACAACAGGAGTAAATATTACTTTCTCCAATTCTAAATTCTACAGTATTTACATTAATAGATGCAGTTAGCTATTAATGATTAGCATACCACATAAGTGCTAAGGTCGGTGAGCGATTGGAACTTTGAAGTCCATTTTACCTTCGCCCAGGCAATGACACTTTGATATTTGGTAAGTGTCTTCCCAACCGGACCGAATTATTTACACGGATCAATAAAATTGATAATTGATTAGTAGTTTGATTCAGTTGAGCATAAAAGATCGATCACTTCAAAATAATCAAAATTGAAAAAACCAACCAAAACTGAAAAACTACTCAAAATCGAAAATCATATCAAATTAATTTGACTTAAAACTATATTATTTTATAAAAAAAATTACCCTATTTTAATCAAAATTTAAATTTAAAAATAAAATTTATTACTTTGTTATATTTATATATATTTTAAAATTTTAAATATTGTTTTATATTTTAAAAATTAAAAAATATTTTATTAAACTGTATCAATCGGATCGAATGAATTGAAAACTGGCCAGCTGATTGCTTCGATTTCCAATCCAATTTTTTTTTTTTTTAAAAAGAAGAAATTAAATTCATTGCATATTATAAAGAACAGACTCAATCCAAGAAAATTAGAAAATTATAGTTCTCAATTAAAGCGTTTTGAATTAGCAAATTAAAAATTTACATTAGTTTGATTTAATAGCATTGGAGTCATGTCAAAACTAAAAGATTGCGCAATGGCAAGCCATAAAATATATCCAATAGACTTGCTAAAAAATAAATTATAAATTTTTATTTTTATTGTTTTACAATTGTCCTTGACACAGTTTCATATTCTGAAAACGTTGAAAAATTAACTCATTATTAATGCTTTTAAATACATCTTTTTCTATATTTGTGACTAAACAATCATTCATTGATTGATCTCTCATTTGATGTCGTAATTGAGTCTTTACTATATTCATTGTAGAAAAAATCTTTTCAACATTTGCAGTCGCAATAAGTAATATCAAGGTTAATTTCACAAGCAAATAGACAAGAAGATATACCATATTATTTCTTGCATGAACTAACTATTTTGCAAGACTATCAATTCCCTTTATTGATGAGAATTCATTAGCATATTGTATATCAAGAATTTAGGTATCCAATTGATTATCAAGTACCTTGAGTTCCACTAGTGAAAAATTATGAGGATAAAATTGACCAAGATAGATCACCTTTTCATTATCAAAAGATGAAAATAAATCATTTGAACTTAAGCTTGCCATACACAAAAGCAACTTAGTATTTATCTAGTAAAATGATTTTTTAACTCTTAAGGTTGCATATCTAAAGAATTGTAAAATAATTTTACTTGATAATGGTGTAAGTTTGTGACGTTCTAAAGTTTGCACCTTGATCTCCCATTTGGTTGAAACATATTATCCATATTTGGGATATTAATAATGTGTTTATCATCAAATGAACAAACCTCTTTTAATAAATTATTTCATCTATCATCATTCATCATTTGCAGCCTTTTTTTTTTATACTCTAACCAATGTCATTGCATTAATAATATTTTACTATTTTTTTGCAATACTTTTGATAATTCATTTACAATTCCTAACATACTTCTCATTAAATGCAAACTAAACACAAAATCAAAATACTATATTGATTCTAATAATGCACAAGCTTCAGCTTTTTGTTTAGAATTTAAACCATTTTCAAGAATACCATCAAGTACCTAAACCACAGATAAAAATATAATGATTAAATTCAAAAGTGTGTCATAATGTGAACCCTAACGTGTGTCACTAGCATGCTTTAGGCTAGTTTCTTAATTTAACTTGCGACCAATTTCTAATTCACCATTTTTCAGTGCTTAAGAAATTGCAGCAGCTTGGCTATCTCAAAGAATATCTTGATGCTTATAAGATACTCCAATAACATTCGCTAAATTAGTCACCATACTAAAAAGAGATACAATATGAATGTCATTTTTTACTACAGTAATAAGTGTTAGTTGAAGTTGATGAACAAAATAATGAAAATAATGAACATAATATGTAGATTCATTCTTTTTTATGATCAAACTCTTCAACCCATTGAATTCACCTCTCATATCACTAGCACCATTATAACCCTGCCCTCACAATCTTGATAAATTTAATCCATGCTTAGCAAATAATGACTCAATTGATGCTTTTAATGATAAAACATTTGTATCATGAACATGTACAATACTAAGAAAAAACTCACACTACAAGAAATTAACTTTTTTGTGATAATGATTATTGTCACATAATCTAAAAAATTATAATAAATTTTTAGTTACAATAATTATTGTCACGAGGTTTATAACCTATACCTCCGTAACTAAAAGTTTGTCACGTATGACAATAAAAATTATCATAATTAATGTCTAATTTGTGACAACAATTCTATTGTTACCAATGCTATAGTTAACTATAATTTTTATTATAACTTATATTCTACATGTTGTCATGCATCACTTAACATTATCACAAAGTTATTGACCAGCCAAAGTAAATTTTAATGACAACTTCATTTTATTGTCACGAAACATACAATGTAACATCATTTATAGTCACTAAAATTATATATGTAAAACTTATTATTATTTTAGTTACAATTTTTATGGTTACTAATGCATACAATGATAATTTATTATTGTCAGTAATATTTTAATTTACTATAACTTTTATTGTATGTTAACAACAAAGGTTGTGTAATTGTTACTATATATATATATATATAGTAACAATTACACAACCTTTGTTGTTAACATAGTGTAAAACAACAATCATTTGTTCTTTCACTCAAATGTCACGAGACTCATTAACTAAAATTGCAAAGAAATCATCTCCTCGATCATTGATAATAACATTTGTTGTTTTTCAGTGGCCCATTCATTTATAATATCTATATGAATTTCATAAGCTATTAACTTCAAATTTTATGGAGCATTTTTTGCAACAACATTATTAATTACTCGATTTGTGTTCTGCTAGAAATTTTAGAAATTTATAAAAGTTTCCTGAATTTTTTGGTTTTTTAGATTCATTACGGGCACGGAAAGCATGCCGTTGACACAAAAGAAATCAAAGAAAATCAACTAATGTAGTTAAGCAAGTTTGATACTACAACATTACTTGATCTGACTTATATATTAAGAACAACTTCTATGTATTGATCTTGTTTCATTAGATTTTCACATTTTCTCCAAGCTTCATTGTGAGCACTATTTGGGCATTCAACATGATTATCTAATCTATCTTTTTTTATTTCAAGTATTAAAACCTTCAGTAACAAATGAATCATCACCAGATTGTTTACCTATCTCTGGCCAAAAAAGATAACAATAGAAGCAAAAATGCAACATTTTTCTCTATATTGTATTCTAACCAATCAACATATTCTTGATACTATTTAAAATTAAAATGGCACATTTTATTCCCAAAATTTTATTGTTTAGAATTATGATTAAGAGGTTGAAGGATCCCTTTTACAGATAAGGTCTCCTTATTTTATCTTTATCATTGGGATGATATTTAGACATTTTAATTCTTAAACCAAGATTTGTAGGGAGATTTTCTAAATTAAGAGGAACATAAGTTTGCTTTAAGCTAGTACCTTCTTACTGCTTTGAGCTAGTACCTTATTGTCTCATTTCTTGATGGTTAGACTATTCAGGTGACATTTTTCTTTTAATTACATATTTTCATTCAACTAGTCTATTACAAAAGTTAAAAGTCTATATAAGCATTTCTAATTGCAAATCATTTACTACTAAAATTTTGCATAACAACTAAAATATAAAAAATAAATAAATATTCTAGAAATATAATATAAACATAAGTCATATGTAAAGAATGTCAATTTACAACAAGAGTAATAAAGATAATTAAAAGCATCAAAATTCTTGAATAAAATGAAAAATGAACAAGTATAGCTATCTAAGATCATATTTAATTCTTTTGAACCATAAGTTTATATTTAATTTAATTAGACTAGATATATAATCTAAACAAAACATATTTCAGAATTAATTTGACAAACTTTAAGCCAAAAAAAACTCTCAAACCTAAAACCTCTTTTGTTTCTTATATAAAAAAAAATAAAAAAATTAACATTAAAAAAACTACACTTATTATTTCTAATAAAATAGAACTCATGCAACAACTAATTTTAAATTTTCAACAATCAATACTAATCTAATTAATTAATTGATAGAGAAATCTAAAATAAAGCAGTGTTAAACTATACAAAAATAAAATAATACAAAATGAATTAAAAAAGAATAAAGAATGAATTTAAAAAATAAAGAACAAAGTTTGAGCTTTCTAGTTAACCTCGTTTAGATGAATAATTTTGTCTTTTCTCCACTTATACAAAGTTTCTTTTTAAATAACTATATCTTAGGACAGGTTCTCTCTCCCTCTTTTAATCAAGAATGGGGGCAAGGTTTATTTTTCTCAATGTGATGAGATGACACAATGTGATAACACAGAGAAGGAATAAGAAGAGCTGAGTCTTAAGTTTTAAGAGGGTCACTTTAGTCATTTTCAATGGAGTCAGCTAATAAATTACAAAGTAATTTAAATTTTTGAGCACTCAATTAAACATGGCTTTGTCTCTGAGATTGTGAGTTAGACTTCAATAAGAATATATGTATAAAAAAATATAAATCAAATGCTGAACATTAGCCCCACATGGGGGATGAGAGTTAGAGAGCATCCATCCCATGATAGGTGAAACGTACAATAAGTTATGCAAATTACATTTGCAGTAAGATGATAATCTCTATATCAATTAAAATACAATTATGACCTAAAGTGCAGTACAGGTGAGGTAACGCAATCATTTGCCCTGTGAATGGTTTGTACTGTGTTGGGAACTGAGCAAACATGTGCTTCTGTTTGTTTGCAACACACACATGAATCTACACAAAGAACTTGTCTATCTTTAGCAAAATTAATTGACCTAAGTGCCACAGGACTAATATGAAGCACTAGCACATGTGAGCAACACCTTCTGGCTGTACAAGAGGCCCATTAATGGGCAAGACTTGACTATAATGGGCGTATACTCAGTGGCAGACTAGATTTAGCCTCTTAGCGTTCCATTGTAAGAGTAGGAAAATTTGCTTTAATCAAATATTATATCAAAATATCTTTGATTCATCATGGGAGATACTTTCCGTTTAGCATTTGACACTCTTAATACTAGTCCCATCAATACTTCTTTATCTAGTTTATCCTCATCAATACTCACCGTTAAGTGTTGGTGGAAGTATCAAATGCTAAATGAGAAACACCGAAATCATTTATTAAATTCAAAGATAAACATTTGTAATTGCAAACATTAAAAAAAATAATGTCTATAATTCTTAATTAAAATAGTAATAATAATAACAAGTTACCGATAAGTTGAGTGAAAAGAGATTAAAATGGTTTGGATACGTGAGTCACATACTTTTAGATATACAATTAGAAAAGTAAAATATATTAGAGTAGATATAATAAAAAATGAGAGAGGTAGACCTAAACTCATATTGAGAGAGATTCAAAATGATATTGAGGTTTTATATTTTTTCAAAAATCTGGCCCAAAATAACTCTGAATGAAAAAAAAAATCATGTAACCAACCTAAATTAACTTAAGATTAAAATTTAACTGAGTTGAATTGACTATAATAATAGCAATATTATTATTAGATCTTTCACTGGCTTGATAAAAATTTTAATCAGTAACTAAAGAATGTTTTATTTTGAGGAAACGAAATAAAAATTTTGAAACATTAAAAGGGTCAAATAATAATAATTAGCTGATTTTTTTCAATACACTATAAGAGGTTTTCCAAAATGTTGGGGTTACAGCCATCTCGGCCACCTCAAAAATCTGTGAACATATACAACAGACAAATATAAAAAAAAAGAAAAGAAAAAAGATATTGATATGAAAGTATTTTTCAAATATAGAATAATTGCATTTTATATGTTTTACTCATAGTTACTTATACTACCTACATAATCATATGTCACGCTCAACACCATAAGAGACCCAGCTCAATCCAACACACCAACCCGCAAGACTAATCCGACCCATTAACAGGAAGCTGACCAGCTAGCGCTACTTGACTACAAAAAGAATGCTTGACTCACTAGAAAGCCACTTGAGACTAGCCAAACAGTAATTACCAACTCTCTTCAATAAGAACACAACCATCTCTATATAAGAAGACATTAGGTATCTCTCATTTTCTCTCTAAAATCTCTACACTTTACTTTCAACTGGATTTCACTGATTTAACCATCGAAGAAGGATCCCGATCAATGGTCGGACTTCCCTCTAACTCTACTCGTTTTGTAGATAATCGAACTAACCCACCTAGAACCAGCTCACTTGCTCGCAGAGACCAAACTAAACTAATCATTTGGACTAATATAGCTCGGATATCAGTTACCAAAATGTAAGAGTCATATTAGCCCAATGTATGAAATGAGTTATGCAACCCATTCCATAAGGAGCTTTTTGTCATCTGTTCCAATATAGTGCTTATAACCTTCCTGTATTGATTCAATCTTGATCCTACCTATATTTCTCATAAGAAAACTTATTAATCTTTAAAGATATGTTATCTGTTAGTCAATTCTTTTTCTCAAATAACAATTCATAATGTAAATTATCTCTTGCTTTGATAGCAAGAGTGATCCATTTGGGACCTTAGTGTCTCGATTTTGAT
>CATIWR010022661.1:0-13970 GCA_949677035.1 Omphalea diandra | reverse complement strand
CTTTGTTTCTGGTATAACCTACATTTTTTGTGCTCAAAATCTGACCCTAATTAGCAGATATAAACTTATTATAATAATATAAAATCATGGTGTTTCATTTCCATTGGTTGGAAGGTCACTTTTCCTCTTTTAGTCCCTTTTCTTCACTCCTTAAGCACTTCCATCCATCTCCTAATTCCTAAATGCTCCTTATACTTTTAATTAAGCTCTAAAACAACATTATTTATGTTGCTATAATAAGCACACAACATGAAATAATTTGTCATATAACTATGCAAACACTGCATGTATGTTCAAGCATCCCAAATGCAACAGTGCAATTGTCATTGTCGTGTTTTTACAATTCACATGTCTAAATGATTATTTATCTTGTGCATATGTTCATGTGAGATTTCATATCATTTGATACAGTGCATATGCTCACATGTGATTTCATATCATTTGTGCAATGAATATATTCATGTGATAATGCCAATGAATAGGGATAGGGATGTTACAAGTTGTGGTGGAGCTCATGTATAGAAGTTGAAATTCAAGAGAAACAAGAGTTGACTGTGTTGATTTTATTGTTAGAACATATTTTTGTACTCATGATTTCATAACCCTAAAAGAGGAATTAAGGAAAGTGTAAACCATGTAAGTTGTAGCTTTATGTCCCATATAAATTATTGCAAAGTAGTTTTTCTTAATTTAGTGTCAATGAAGAACTATGGTTTCTTCATTAGGGCTGGTTCACAACTAACCAAGATCTCCTCAATCTTTCTATTTTCATGTATTTTGATGACCTTATTAGCTGATTCAGACAAAGTGATATGAAATTTGTAGGGTTATATCTCCTCTAAATACTTTTAAAGCAGTTTTGTTTGATTTGTTCGGTGGAAAGAGATATACCTCCTTAATTGTGACTAACCTTGAAATTGATGAAACCTTATTAGTCTTTTAATTATGTTTTCCAAGAATTTGATGGCCATATAATTGGAATTTGTTGATATGCCACACTTGAACATTATATATGTATATCAGATGTACATTTCTATAAAATATTTTTACTAAATTTTTCATGGTTGATGTTAGACTAGGTTGGTTTAACCTAAGTCATGAGCCTCTTTTAATCTTGATAATAGAGATTGATCAGTACTAATAAGTTCATTTAGTGTTGTGTTATAGGTTATAAGTTTTTTTTTTCATTAGAAGTTGGATGGAGTTCAAAATCTCCAACCTTATAAAGATCACTCTAATTCGCAGTGTGTATATTATAATTCATGATCTCGAGTAAGTTACAAGGATGGATAAAACTAGGATAGAGGAATTCACAGGGATATTAGCAGCCGCGACATAGCTGAAAGAAGTGAAGCATAAGTCACAAAGGAATTTGAGGTGGGTATCGTGTTAAGATTCATAATCAAAACTTTCATATTGACAATGGAGGGAACCAAAGCCACAACCACAACATGCCAAGTGTCCTAAGTAACCATTGAAGATCAAAACTCACGAGGGTGAATATTTGGCAGCGACTGCGACTCAAGGAGTTATAGTTTCCTCATCAAATAGAGGAATTCATAGTCTTAGTCATGCCCAAGACATAGTTATCTCACGATTGCAAATTTTGATAGTGGTTAGAGAACAATAACCATATTTTCTTAGACAACCAATTGATAGCTGACATGTGGACTAGCAATTACACACAAATGAGGTTTTTCGCCAAAATTTTTAGCTCCATAATAGAAATTGGAAATTTGCGATTATGAAATGGTAGTAGCTATCATACCTCTGCCTGACAAGCATTTAATGCTAAATCTGCCTAGTACATCTTAGAGATTTATTGATAGTTTTAGACTAACATCTCTTTGGTAGATATGAGTTATATATACTCCACCAAACAAATGTAAATGAAAGAAAATTCATTAATTTGTAACCAAACTCTTACCTATTTGCTGCTCATTCTTTTCTTTCTCATTTATGTGTTGTTAATTGTTAGGTGTCAGCAACAAAAACCATTGCAAAGAGGTTGAGAGTTAGCCTAGAATTAAAACTCTTGTAAAAGGTTTTAGTGTGAGCCTGTAAAACACTTGTGAGAGGTTTTTTATGTGAGCCTATAAACAAGGTGCAAGGTTTTTGTGTGAGCCATAAACACAAGGTGTAAAAGTTTGGTGTGAGCTTAGAAGCACCAGTTGAGTTGAGTAAAACACCTAATTGGAGAGAATTGGGGAGTAGACATAGGGTTTGTTAACACCCAAACCACTATAAACACTTGTGTCAATTTTTCTCTTCTCCTTCTCAACTTCTTAAACACATTTATCTTTCATTTTAATTTTTTTAATCAACTACCAATTCAACCCCCTTCTTGGTGCCCTAGGACAATAAGTAGTATTAGAGCCAAGTCTCACTAAAAAACTTATTTGAGTGAGTAAAGATCAGTGGCATAAGAAGGAATCCATACACACATCGAGCCTTATTTTGATGGAGCAGACTATACTCATTAGAAGTATAAGATGGAGATTTATCTAGACACTAATGTGGTGGATCTATGGGATGTTGTTGTTAAAGAATGGAAGCGACCCACTAAAGTGGTAGATGAGAGTGAAGAGCTAATAGCTAGAGAAGAATGATTAGAAGCTCACAGAAGATCCAATGGCAAAAACAAAAGAGCCATGTCAATCCTTCTAAGTTCTCTCTCAAGAGAAGAAATTGGAAGGGTACAAAATTGTCAAACTACTCATGGCATTTAAAAATCATTGGAAAACTATCATGAGAGCACTACCTTAGTGAAATCCAGCCGACTTGTGATGTACATGACAAAATGAGAGTTATTCATGATGAAGGAGGATGAGAGTATAACAAATATCACAAGCCGACTCTTAGCTATTGTCTCCAACATGAAGAATTTTGGTAGGGTTTTCACAAACCATGAGGTAAACTCCAAAATTCTAAAGTGTTTACCTCTTGAGAAATTTGGTGCTAGAGTATGTAGTATCCAAGAGTCCAACCCGAAAATAGGAAAGGTGCTAATAGATGTTTTGATAGGCAAACTCTTAACTCATAAGTTGACCTTAAAGAAAGATGAGAAAATGAAGAAAATGAGGGGCCATAAAAATCTGAAAAGCAAGAGAGGAAGACATTGGCACTCAAATCATCTTTAAAGGAAAAAGAAGTAGAAATAACCTCAAGTGAAGAAGAGAGTGACAAGGAGGAGGAGGAACTTGCAATGCTTTCAAGATGGACCAAGGAGCTGATTAAAAGAAGAAAAGTAAAAAGGAACTTCAAGAAAGCAATTCCTAATCCCATAGAGAGATAATTGATATCACTTGCTATGAATATGGCAAGTAAGACCACACTAAGTATGTTGCCCCAAGCTAAAGAAGAAGAAGAAAGGAACAAGAGAAGAGTAAGAGCTTTAAAGCCACTTGAGATGATAACTCAAGTGAAGATGATGAATAAGAGGAGATTGCTAACATTTGTTTCATGGCTCAAAAAGATTCTCCTAATGAGGTAAGCACTTCATCTCGTTCTAATTCTGAATGTGATGATTTAGATGATGTAGATGATGAGCTTCTAGAAGCTCTCATATTGAAATGTGATAAATATAAGTCACAAATGAAGACTTATAAGAGGAAGTACACAAAATTAGAGGATGATTACAAATCCCTTAATAGCCTTGTAAGTGAATTGAGGACTTCAAATGAAGAACTCAAAAAATCTATAGAAAATCTATCCAAATTATCTTCATCACTATCTTCATTAAGAAAAGAGAATGACTCTTTAAAAAAAGAAGTCATTGAGCTTAGAAGCTCTATCTCCAAATTTCATAAGGGTAAGAAAGCTTTGGATACATTCATAGTATCACAAAGGCCTCCTTTGATTAGGCATGGTCTAGGTTTCAATGAAGCCTTAACTTCCACACCTACACTCACTACATTCATTAAAGCCTCAACACCTCAAACTTCAAGTATTGAGGTTGTTGGAAAGAAGAGTGCCTAAAGCACTAGACCCCTAATGCCTAAGGGCAAAGAGAAAATACAACGAAGCTCAAAGTTTACTTCTAAAAAGGCTAGTCAAACTTACATGTACAATAAGAAGCATGTTAATCCTAACACACACAAAAAATTCACATCTACATCCTTACATGCATACTCATGTTCTCATACACATCATATTGGTATGAGAAAATCCCCCACTCATACTAAGATAATGCATAGAAGAAAGACATATAAGTCTAAACTTCAATACCATTATTGCATAAGATATGGACACATTAATGTTTATTGTTACATTAGGAACACTCACCTCAAATTGAAGGACCTTTCAATACCTAACCCCCTAGGACCCAAGTATGCTTGGGTACTCAAGAAGAGATGATTTATTTGTGTTGTGTAAGGATGTTTGGCAGCCACCAATGAATCAAATGATTGGCATGTGAATAATGGATGCTCAAAACACATGATAGGCAATAGGAAGTTATTCATGGCTTAAAGGAAAAAGAAGATGGTAATGTCATGTTTTGTAATAATGCCAAGCGTAAGGTAATTGGCATTGGAACCATTGGTAAGGATGGTTGCTCTTTAATTAATGATGTTTTATTAGTTGATGGCTTGTAACATAATTTGCTATGTGTAAGTCAATTATGTGACAAAGGTAATAAAGTCACCTTTGATCCTAGAGAATGTTGAGTTACCACATTAGTAGATAAAAAGGTTATTTTCAAGGGTGAAAGGAAAGACAATACTTGCATAGAAGACTTGGACATGCTAGCATGGAGCTCTTACAAAGCTTATATAGAGGAAAGCTAGTAGAAGGTCTTCCCAAGCTAAGTTTCTCAAAAGACAGGACATGTGGTCCTTACCAAATGGTGAAGCAACATCAATCTTTCTTCAAAGCTAAAAATGTTGTAAGTACATCTAAACCCCTTCAACTAATTCATATAAAGTCGTTAGGACCTACTAAGAGTGCTAGTTTAGGTGGTAAACATTATGCACTAGTTCTAGTTGATGATTATTCTAAGTTTACTTTGGTATCCTTTATGGCTCATAAGTATAATACCTTTGATGCTTTCAAAAGTTTTGCCAAAAGAATTCAAAATGATAAAGGTTACTTCATTTATTCTATAAGAAGTAACCATGGAAAGGCATTTCAAAATGAAGCTTTTAAATCTTATTGCTTGGAGAATAGGATTTTTCACAATTTTTCAACCCCTAGAACACCACAACAAAATGGTGTTATATAGAGGAAAAATAGAACACTAGTAGAGATGGCTAGAATTATACTCAATGAGTATTATTTACCAAATTACTTTTGGCCTGAAGCCAATAATACCTCGTGTTATATAGCAAATAAATTTTTCAAATGACCCATTCTCAATAAAATATCTTATGAGCTATGGAATGGTAGAAAACCCATGATATCATACCTAAGAGTATTTGGATGCAAGTGCTATATATTGATTACCAAGGATAATCTTAGGAAATTTGACTCTAAAACTAATGAGGGTATATTCTTAGGTTATTCCACCTCTAGCAAAGCCTATAGAGTCTTTAACAAAAGTTTTATGGTTGTTGAAAAGTCTATGATTATTGTTTTTGTTGAATCTAGTAAGCTTGATCTTGGAAAAAGTTCTTTTGTTGATGATATTGTAGGTGACTTTGAAAAATTGGAATTGGAGCACACTATAAGATTGGAAGACAAAGACAAAGATAAAGGTGAATCATTAAGAGTAGATGAGGAACCACAACATCAACAAGAAGCATTGCCAAGTCAAGATCTACCCAAGGATTAGAGATTCTCCAAGCATCACCCCAAAGACTTAATTATTGGTGATACTTTAAAAGGTGTAAGTACTAGATCTCAACTTAATCTTTCAAATAATAACCTTGCCTTTGTTTCTCAATTTGATCCAAAATCAATTGATAAAGCTCTTGATGATGAAAGTTGGGTAATTGCTATGCAAGAAGAACTCAACCAATTCGAGAGAAACAATGTATGGGAACTTGTTCCTAGGCCTAAGGAACACCTAATTATATGTTGCAAATGGGTGTTTAGAAACAAGTTAGATGAATAAGGATTCATCACTTGGAATAAAGCTAGATTGGTTGTAAAAGGTTACAACCAAAAGGAGGGCATAGACTATGATGAAACCTATGCCCCTGTTACATGGTTAGAGGCCATTAGGATTCTTTTGGCTTATGCATATCATATGAATTTTAAAATTTTTCAAATGGATGTGAAAAGTGCTTTTCTAAATGGGGTTATTGAGGAAGAAGTTTATGTTGAACTACCTCTTGGTTTTGAATCACATAGTTTTTCAAATTATGTGTTTAAATTGAACAAAGCCTTTTATGGGTTGAAACATGCTTAAAGAGCTTGATATGAAAGACTTAGTTCATTTCTTTTGAAAAATGATTTTGAAAAGGGAAAGGTGGACACAACTTTATTTATAAAAAGGCACAAACATGATACACTAATAGTACAAATTTATGTTGATGATATCATTTTTTGTGCTATTAATGAGTCTCTTTATGAGGATTTTGCTAAGTGTATGACTAGGGAATTTGAGATAAGCATAATGGGAGAGCTCAAGTATTTTCTTGGTCTACAAATCAAGTAAACCAAAGAAGGAATCTTCATCAACCAAGCTAAATACATAAAAGGACATAATCAAGAAATTTGGTAGGGATGGATGCAAAGTAGCAAAAACACCCATGAGTAGTATCATCAAATTGGACAAAGATGAATTAGGTAAAACAGTTGATGAAAAGAGATATCGAGGTATGATAAGTTCTCTACTCCATCTTACTACTTCTAGACCTGATATTATGTTTGGTGTATGCATGCATGCTAGATTTCAGTCCTGTCCCAAAGAATCACACTTAAATGCTATTAAAATGATTTTTAAATACTTGCATGGCACTTTACACCTAGGTATATGGTATCTTAGAGATTCATCTTTTATTCTCATAGGTTACTCGAATGTGGATTATGCTGGTAGTCTATTAGATATAAAAAGTACTTATATAACTTGCCAATTTATAGGAGAATGCTTAGTGTCTTAGTTTAGCAAGAAACAAGTTTCAGTTGTCTTATCCATCATTGAAGCTGAGTATGTAGCTGCGACTTGTTGTTGCACCCAAGTGCTTTGGATGAAACAACAATTAAAGGATTTCAACAAAGTTGTTGATCACATTCCTATCAAATATGACAACACTAGTGCAATTGATCTCTCTAAGAATCCCATAAAACACTTTAAGAGCAAACACATATACATTAGTTGTTAGACACAAATAGGGTTTTCTGCTGAAATTTTTGGCTCCACAATGAAAATTGAAAATTCACGATCATGAAATGGCAGTAGCCACCACGACCTCTGCTTGAAAAGCATTTAATGCTAAATCTGCCAAGCACATTTTGGAGATTTGTTGATAGTTTTAGACTAATGTCTCTTTGGTGGATATGAGTTATAAATACTCCACCAAACAAATGTAAATGGAAGAGAATTCATTAATTTGTAACCAAACTCTTGCCTATTTGCTACTCAATCTTTCTTTCTCATTTATGTGTTGTTAATTATTAGGTGTGAGCAATAAACACCATTACAAAGAGGTTGAGAGTTATCCTATAATCAAAACTCTTGTGAAAGGTTTTGGTGTGAACTTACAAAACACTTGTGATAGGTTTTTTGTGTGAGCCTAGAAAACATAAGGTGTAATGTTTTTGCGTGAGCCATAAACACAAGTTGTAAAAGTTTGGTGTGAGCTTAGAAACACTAGTTGAGTTGAGTAAAACACCTAATTGGAGAGAATTTGGGAGTGGACATAGGTTTGTTAACACCTGAACCACTATAAACACTTGTGTTAGTTTTTCTCTTCTCCTTCTCAACTTCTTAAACACATTTATCTTTCATTTTAATTTTTTAATCAACCACCAATTCAACCCTCCTTCTTGGTGCCCTAAGCCAACAGTTGATGAGATATTTCCCCTTCATCATGACTGATTGTCAACATGTTAAAAATCTGTTCACCCTGAGATTGGTCATTTGTTTTGGTGATTGCATAGACCAAATTAGAAAATGATTAAAACATGAAAAATGTTCCTTTATGAGTTTTTTAATTTATAGTAAATCAGTTTTACAATTGGAGATATACCCAAGATTGTAAGACCTGTTCATACTAAGATGACATTGAAATAGGGCAGAATTAAAAAATTTATCATGTTTTCTATATATTTTGTATTGATCTGAAATTTTAATATATTGTATTATTACGTGTCTAGTCTATTAGAAAAAAAAGAGTCAAGTCATTTAGATAAGTATAATAAGAGTTATTATAGTTATACTGTAGCAAGGTTAGGCTTCCATATAAGAAAAATATGCACAAATACTAGGTCCAATTGTATGGAACATACTTATAGTTGCATACCAAGCATTCATAATCATTTTGACATGCTTATAACCATGTATGTATCAAATGTTAGGATCTCAACACTTTGAGGAAGTTCAAGATAGATGACCAAACCTACCATAAAGGTTGGTAGCATCAAAAGGTAAGTAAAAGCCATAATTAGATTCTAATGTTTATGTGATGATTTTACGATATAGTTATGTTCTATTACATGTATATATGATTTAATTGTGACATTTTACATTTGAATACAAGCCAAGTGAGAATTATATGCTCTTAATGATTACTTGCTATACCATTGTGAGTGAACACTTGCATATGGAACTAAAAGGATAATGTAACTGGCTTATCAAGCACTTACAAATCGCTTGGAAAAGGGACCAATATGTCTAATTGGCACATGTTATTGATCAATGATTCACTTGTTATATGTTGGCCAAAAAAATCAAATGCCACTTGAATCACATGAATTTCTGGGAGCAATGTTTACCTTGTAAGGTCATTACAAAATCAATCTGCTGCATTTGCACATATATAGTCAATTTTTATACTTGTAATGTATCCTGATGATATTTGATTGTTGGTTGTGCCATAAGCATCTAATTATTGTTTTCATTCATTGAGTCACGACTCACCAAATCGCAATTATGTTTTTCAGATATTGAAGCATAGGGTTTGGATGCTTTGAAGCATGGAGTTTTACATGTAGACACATGGAGCACAGGTCGTCAGCTGAATTCCAACTCTCTCTCTCTCTCTCTCTCTCATTCTGTCATGTATATATATCTAGATAAGAACCAGTTTATGGTCACTAGCCTTGAACATTAGTTAACATTTATGTACATTAAATACATGTTGGATTGTGTGTGTATGATGAATCAACCTTTACATATATGTATTTTTGGACATGATTTGTGAATGAAAATAGTCGTTACATAATATTTGTAAAAATTTTTATTCATATTTTTTGCTATGTTGCAAATGATATCATCTTCATTACCATCACTGCACTGTTCCTCCTTTAACTACAATTCAATCTTCCAAACTCCATAAAATTATAAATTAGTAGTAGGATATTTGGTACCTGAGAAAAGAGTAGAGATTTCATAAAATGGTTTTAGGAGTTTCATTATCTGTTTAGTTTGACTCCATTCCTTAGGTGTAGGTGAGGTAAAAGAGCACTCTTTATCATTAAGTATGTTGAATTCCACCTAGTTGGCACATCTTGTCATACTTGCCTACAATCTAAAGAACACTGCAAAATGCACTCTGCAAATTTTACTTTCTTCCATTTGTACCTCTAATATATTTTATAGATTCTCTAATTTTCTCCATATAATTATGAGCAATTTTCATGCCTTCTTACACAATTAAGTTTAAAATGTGAGCACCATATCAAACATGAAGAAAATTACTATTACTTAGTAAATACTGTCCTAGAAACTCCCATTTCTTTAAACCATTCACCATGGCATCATTATATGCTGCATTATGCAATGTCATAGTAAATATTTTCTTTTTAATCACTTATTCCATCAACAAGTTAAACATCTTTTCTACTGACGCTTCACCATTATGTGAAGGTGGAACATAAGAAAAACATAATTTTTTTTATAACTCCCTATTTTCATAAACAAAATGAGCATTAATAGTCATGCAATGATCAATGGTAATTGATGACCATAAATTTGATGCTAAACACACTTTACTAGAGTTAAAATTGAGAAGACATAAAAGTTTTTATTTCTCCCTTTAAACACTTTCATCACATCAGATTTAGTAGTGTTTCTTGAAATTATTTTGACATTGGAGTTTAAATAATTATGAATGTCTCTTGTTCCTTCATGCTCTGCATAAGAAAAGCTACAATTATGTTTAATTATAGCAACTACAAGTTTCTCTTTATAAACCTCTTGATCAAAATGTGAACTTTCATCTATTTCATTTTTCTTAGGATAGTAAACTACATGGTGGAATAAATTTTTATTTCCATAATCAAGATTAGTCACATATAGATCTATGAGCACCACTTACATTTTGCCCATTGATTTCCATCATCTATTTTATCAAATTTCTAAAAATGGTCCCATACATGAGAAGTGCATTTTCCCACCATGTTTGGATGTAAAAGAAATGCTTTGTTTTGCCTCATCTTCATGTGCTTCAATTGACATGATGAAAGATGCATAATTGATAAATCATAAGGAAAAACTGCATCTAAAAAATAAAAATTTTGTCTAAAATTGAAATAATAAGAAATAAATATGTTGCCTCATTTCAATTTTTTGGACTCAATGCTTAACCGATAATATTTCAAAAAAACAAAAAAAAAAACCTAAACCATACTATTCAATTCACAACAACCACGACCAAATATATATAGGATTCTTTGCTTGCCATGATCAAAAACAAAATCTTAATGTTGATAGAATACCTTAAATTGTTGTTATAGTTTATTGGTTTATTAAAAGAAAAAAAAATACACAACTTCTTCACTGTATATGAATTACTATGAATCAATCAATTAAATCAGTGCCATAAGGCTTCATCCCATTAGAGATTAGGTTCAAAAATTAGGTACGGCTTAGGAAAGAGGTTAGGCATCCCCAAATCACTCGGATATTGGGATTTGGCCTTTGGGCATCTTTGGTTCACTTTTAACATCTTAACCAAGTTATTAATTAGTCCAATTTAATGACCCTAAGCATGCCTCTAGCATAATAATAATAAAAAAACAAACCAAGTTAACAACACAAAAAGGGATAGGGATAATACATCATAGCAAAGGGAGTGACATGCATATCAATATTGATATTCAAACATCCATAAAAAAGAGAATGGGGATCATGTGACATGGCAAAGGGTCATTATGCATTTCCATACATTTATCACATCCACAGTCATCTTAAAAAGGGAATAAGGCTTATGTGACAAAACATAGGGTGGTCATGCATTTCCATACATTTATCACATCCATAATCATCATTTTTATTATCAAAGATGGCCATTAAAACCATCAACCATGATCTAATCCAAACAAACACCTACATCATAAAAAGTGCACAAGTTAGTAATTATAGCAGATGAAAAGAAATCAAGAAAGCAAATAAAGTCACTAATCAACTTACCATTTCTCTATAGTCATGGTATCTAAGCATGCATCTAAGTCCATAATAGCACATTCAAACATCACATAAGGATCAATATAACATCAAAGCATAAACACATGAATCATGTAACACAAAGGACAATAAATATGCAATGCAAAATACTTGGAAGGCTTAGGTGGCCTAAGGCATATTCATCACTAAAGAGGTCTTAGGGTTAATGAACCCTCTCTTTTATGCTCCAAAAGAGCTAGGTATCCATATACACTACTAACCATAAAAAAGATTAGCATGCAACTCAAAAGGTGGGGAAATCAGGCCAAAGCAAAATAATAATATTCTTAAAAATAATAATAACTATAATAAGACTCTTAAGGTCTTAAGAACTCTTAATTCCTCACTTGGTCACTGTCAAATCTAATGCAAATAGAAACTTAAGACATCTACCAATCAAAGTGCTAAAGAGTATAGAACATGAGCACAAAATGAAACTTCAAAATTATTTAAAACTTGTTTGAAATTCTATTTTTGAAATGAATAGGGTCATAGGACATTAGAGATCATCCTATTATGCAAATGGATCCATGAAAAGCCTTACAAAGTTACTTTGAAAAGCAAAAATTTGAATGAGAGAATAGAGGTTTTCTACAAATTGTCCTTAAGAAGCTAGCTTGTATAACTACAGGGTTGTACAACCTAGAAAGTGGGTTGTACAACCTACATTATGGTTATACAACACCTAATCTTTAGGTTTTCAAAACAAAGTAAAAGAAAAAAGAAAGAGAAGAATAGAGGGAATGGGGAATTCTCTAGATGCCTTTATATGTTCCTTGCCCTTAGAGGCTCACCAGATTATTTATATCTCTAAAATACTTATGGAATGCATAAGAGTATAAAGATTAAACCTTATTCTACCTTAGGAATAAAACCTTATTCTATCTTAGGAATGGATGGAATGAACTAGCAATTTTAGAGTTTTTGTTTTAAGGGTTAAATATGAAGACATTTTGGTAGAGTAACACTAGGGCTTTTAAGCCTCTCTCTCCTTTTCAAATAGAAAAGTATTTATAGATGATGGATGGATGCGCTGGAGCCAAAATGATTCTATTTGTAGGATATCCATATCCAATCATAGAGAAGGAGATGGATGTCCTAGAATTATAGTTTGCATATGGGATGTTCAACTAAGGTTGGGCTATACATCGATCTTTTAGGGTTGTACAACCTTAGGGTTTAAAGAGGGACTAGTTCTAGAAGGTACATCTGTTAGCATTTAAGGTAAGGCTATATAGTGTACTAGTAGGCTGTACAACCTTGATTTTTGAGCTATACAACCTTGCTTAATGGGTTTTCTAGCCCATCAATCCTAGTTGGTAGTTAAGGCTTTGGGTCAAACTTTGGGCTTAGGCCTGGTTGTGGGCTTAGTTTTAGGCTTTTTTAAGGTGTCCCTAAGCTGTATTTCTTTTTCCTTTTGCATTTTACCCTTACACTTTAGGGAATACATTTAGTGATTTTTCATATTAGGCTTACATCTTAAAGTCTTTAAAATCAGATGCTTACAGTTTGATCCCTGCTTTGTAGGGCTTAGAAAATAATCATTTGAGAAATGACTATTTGATAAGACACATCAAAGGAATGTAAGAAATGTAAGAATGAGCAAGGATACCAAAGGATGCAATTCTTTAGCAACTCCTTAAGTGGGTACTAAAGCTTATTCTATCACCTTTCTAGCAACTACTGGTATATTTAGTGTTGGACATTTCTTATATAGGTGTTGGGCATTTCAATATCTCTCTCATAGGTGCTAAGGAAGCTTTGATAACTTTCTAGCAGGAATCAAGTGTTATATCTTTTAATAGTTTTCTAGTAGGTACTGAGGAAGTTCTAGCAGCTTTATAGCAAATACCAAATGTTTTATAGCCTTTAATAGTTTTCAAGTAGGTACAGAGGAAGTTTTGAAAACTTTTTAGTGGGTACCAATTGCTATTATAGCTTTTAACAACTCTTTAGTAAGTACTGAGGAAGCTTTTACAGCTTTCTAGTAGGCTCCAAGTGTTGTTATAGCTTTTAGGTTATGGTTGCCTTCTTATGGTTACTAATTCTTTTGAATCTTTTACAAGTGCTTTAACCATTATAGCTAGTGGTTATATCATTTCTACCTTTCTGGTATGTCAAAAATGACTTGATGTTTTTAGGAGCTCTTATGGCTGTTATGAGGGGTTCATTTTTATCTTAAAGTGTTGTCCCTAGGCACCAAGAAGGGGGATTGAATTAGTGTATAAAAATTTCAATAATAAAGAAAAAGGGAAAAAAAAAGAGTAGAATGGAGACAACCAATTTATAGTGGTTCGGGTATAATTGACTCTACGTCCACTCCCCAATTTACCAATTGGGTATTTCACTATCTCAAGGTGTTTTCAAGCTCACACCCAACTTGTACAAGTTGTGTTTTGATGGCTCACACACAACCTTACAA